>BMAW01057368.1:794585-832944 GCA_019974015.1 Nephila pilipes | reverse complement strand
AAAAATAAATAAATTTAAAAAATAAATAAATTTAAAAAATAAATAAAATAGAAAACGTATCTTTGTAAATTCAACGAGTTAGACTGTAAGGTATGAAATTTAAAATTAGCAGTTGATCTTGAAACCTTTTACGAAAATGTTTCTCGTTTTATCCATTCAGCTGGCCATAGTCTAGGGATTTTAGCAACATCTCTTAGAGAAAATTATACCTGCCACGTTTTCTGAGAATTGCGTAATTAACTGACAAGGAGCATAGAATCGTCTGGTTTGCGATCCTATCATTAGTTTTAAGATTATAATCCGTTTGAGTTGCTATTTTTAACCAAACACTTCATTGATGTGGTAAATGTTCACATTGAATAATGTATTCCGTACAACAAGAGCCATGCATGAAGTAGTAAACGTGGAAAACTAGAAAGTTAGAGCGTCATTTAATATGTCAAGAAATAACTACTATCAGTGGAGGCAATTTCATACAAATATACGCTACCGTACCAATTATACTCAAGGAAAGAGTAGTATTTTTCGAGTGGTTTTATGAAATTCTCATTCATGAAAAGAATATTGAATGAAAATAGTTTAGCGTTGATATTTCTTTTCAGAGCGCAGTTGAACTTTAACTGTATTCAAATCGAATTAATTCAAAAACGTACACGGGAGGGCATCAGGTTTCACTCTTAGAAAGGAAATAAATTGTTCACTGAACCATAAGAACCAAAAAAGAAAAGAATCAAATTTATAAAATGGTTTTATTTTAATAATTTTCTGTATTTCGAATTTTATGTTTTATCTTAAATATATTCAATCTTAGAAATTTTTAAAATTGTTTTATCAGTTGTTTAATTATACGAGTTAGAAAATGCGCAATAAACAGTATACCTTTGATACCCTTGATTTTAAACTTTTCTTTATTTTAGTTTACACATTTTTATTAATATCCTTTTCATTGTTCAGCTAAAATTCTAGTTTAATTTAAATACTTCATTAATTGTATGTAAAAAAATTGACTTGTTTTAAAATTATATATTAAACACGCACATCTAATTGATTTAACTCTCATATACAAATCTACTAAGTAAATAGAAACACTATATAATGATAATATGAAAGTACTTAACGATCCATCTAGATCCGCAAAACTGCATTCGATCTAAAAGCTGCAGCATTACCATCCCTCCCTCCCCAAAGTGAAATGAACTTTTCTATTGGACACGCGGTTTCATTGACACTTGAATTTGATGGTCTTCAGGAGAAATGTGTGCCTCAAAAAACGATGATCATGAAACACCTTTCGATGTCAAATTTCATTTCTTAACAATGGAGAGTAATAATAATAATAAAAAATTATAATAACTAATTTTTTAAAAGAATTAGTAATTTACCTACACGTTCATCTGTTTAACTATAGTTTGACATTAAAGTCAGTCTTTTCAATAATTCTTTGATATCGAACGTTCATCTAGATTTGATTAGGAGAATAATTAGAATGTTATTAACGAAATCCATTGCAATATTTACGTAGCTGGCTGATCAAATATATTCAAGATCCTCCTGAATAATACACTTAGGTTCTTTCATCTCTCTCAGCATGAGATGGATGCAGTTTTGTCAAAGCTGTCGGAAACCGCTGAAAATATATGGCGTACACCTTTTTAGTGTCCGCTTCCTGCCACCAAAAAAACTTCGAAAAAGCAATCACATTTTGCGGCGCGTGTGATTGAACTGTGGCTTCCGCGTTATATCCTCCGCCGTTAATTAGCTCGCTAAAAACAATGGACCGACAATATTGGAAATAGAAACCACTGCTCATCTACCTCTACCCTGTTGTTAGACAAGTGCGAACAGTTAGATGGGATTTCGAAACTTTTTCCTCCGGACCTGAATTACATGAATTAAAAGGTTTGCCCGTAGGTTCCTGTTTGATTTTACGGTTTTTTTTCAAAGATTTTTGAGTGATGTATGAAGTGTTTTATAAGAAAGAAGTATAACAGTTTGTAAGTGCAATACAAGAAAAGTTGTCCGAGCAACAGTTAAACTACAAAAATAAAAAATTCTTTCCGATTCTTAAGGCATGAAATGTTCATGTAAAATTGTAGAAACATTGAATATTGATTGATACTTAAAAAACCAAAGGAGTTGTAAATTTTTCTCCAAGGCATTTTACATTTAAAAAAAAGCTATAATAGGCATTTAAGTAGATACTGGTATTGCACTGTTGTATTTTCATAAAATTCCTTGAAAGGAACACAGAATATATTCTGTTTTGCTGATATATGTATATATTTGCATTGTCTATTTTTGACCATGACTCGCAGCGAAAGTGATTGGCATTAAAGTGAGTGACCTAAATTTCTAATGTGAGAATAATCTGAAATATTTGTATAAACAATTTGAATTTAGAGAAATGTAAATGACCCGAATGAATAAAATAATTACCTTTCTTTTTAGGTACAATACGGCTGTATTTGGAAATGAAATATAAATAATAGACATGTATTTTCTATCTATCTAGACAGAAAGTTATGTCCTAATTTCGTGTTAAGAGCAAATATTAAATTTTGCATCCGGTCTTATTATAAGTAAAGCTTATTTACGTAAATAAACTGGCTAATTTAGTTATAAATTAGCCAGTTTATTTAAGTAAATAAGCTCTAAGCATTAAAAGTAAATAAGCATTTAGTTGTGCTTAATGTGGATATACATCTAACAAGTTTTATAAAATTTCCATTCTTTTCATGCATTATTAATTAAAAGTATGCAGGAAATACATAAGATAATTTTAAAAAGTAAAGTAGCTTCAATAAATAAATTAATTTAATCGTATTTTTTTTTTACTTTCTCTCAATTACTTTTATTTCCATAAATACATTGTGTTGCAAAAACTTGTTAGTTTTATAAGTAACGATTTTCAACAGGGAATACTCTATTGACGTCACTAAATCTGAGAACAGATCCTTTGAAATTTTTCTGACTGCTGCAACTTGTCACGAGTGTTGATTTGAATAAAATAAAATTATTATTTTTAATGAAAAGAACGGTAATTCTTTATTTAACCTAAATGAATTAAGGAAAGAAAAAAAAGATTTATTCTACTAAAGGAAATGTATTTTTAAAATAAGAATACCATACAACAAATTTTAATCGAGTCAAAAATTTTAATTATTATATGGAAGCAGTTATACCTGTTTCAGTTTACAAAAATAATAAATAGAGTTTTTCAAATGCGTGAGAAGTATTATACATGCAATTATTCCTATTTGAGTGTTTTTAAATTTAGGCTAATTTACATTAAAAAGAAAATATGTGATATATGTTCTACGAGATGCTTTTCTTGAGATTTATATGAAATTTAAATAATGAAAAGTCTTTCAAAACATCCAATACGTAAACATTTAAATTTTTGCAAAGGTGCTTTTATTTAAATATGAAAAGTAGTAAATTTAATACGCTTGAGGGTAAATAAACTCAATTATGTGTTGATATCATAAGAAAAAACGAAATTAAAAAAAATGACTGCATTTTAAACCGATAACATTTGTTTGATTTACTTGTATTTACATAAACTTTTCCGTCGGCTACAAGAATTTTCAAGTAGTGATACTGATAAAATATAAGTAAGACAGTTCCTTAAACTTGAATTGCTCAAATTTATTGACTGTACAAGCATATTGCCTTTTTTTTGTAAAGTATAATTTTGAATACATTTTTATAATTAATAAAATATATTTAAATAGAATTAAAAAAAATGGATACCAAGGTTTATAAAAAATATTAAGAGTTTTGTAAATCCTTCGTATCAGTAGTAACAATTAAAATGAAATAACATAATATTTTTAACACGATGATAAAGTAAATTGCAAAATTTTCATGCTGGATAAAATTGTAACTTAATCATTTAACTTGATAATAGATGCATTGGATTATTCATCTGATTTAAAAGCATCATTTGAAAACCCCAGAAAAAAATATTTATCTAATTCTAGAATATAATAGGACTTCTTTCTCAAAATATTTATTTTCTAACATTACATTATAATTGATTTACTAGATGTATTAAGAAATATATATATATATATATCTGAAAAATCTACTTAATACATTAATTTTTATCATGTAGATGATATAGTTTTTACTTAAGTACAATTTTCTAATGGCTACGGTATACTGCTTGCACTATAAATAATTTTCTAAAAAACGATAATTTATACTTACAAAAACTTTTGTTATATATAGATTTATTTGTTATTAATTATTTTTTGAGAAAAAAATACTGAAATGAAAATAACTCTTTTGGGAATATACAGGACTTACCATCTGCCATAAAGGAAAGAGTGGCGGAAATGGTGACCATTGTCAGCAAGCTGAACCATGGCACATTGGCCATTCCTGAGGTGTCGTTCTAGATAAAAAGCATAAGAGTACATACACACGTAAGAACAATAAGCGTTTAAATAATTTCTAGTTTTTTTTAGTTAATGTCTTTCTTGGAAAAAGTCACTTAAATTGTTTTTTCTGCCATTGTGCTTCATGCCTAAGTCAAATAAATTTATTTATTAAAATTAAAACATGAAAGAATCAAATCAAACAAAACTAAAATTCTTTGCAAAATGAATGTGATAAAAAGTAAGAATGGTTTATAAGTTTTTTAACGCAAACATAATTTTAACGAAGTACGCAGAATGGAATAAATGTTGTGAGTTATTACGGTTTTTTAAAACTACAAGAATCTAAGATCTTAAGAAATTTTTATGCATTTAAAATAATTTTATTACTAAAAAAATTAATTTTGAGATTTTCTATGCAAATTCTTTTTGACAAAACAATCATTGTTTTCCATCTAATTTACTTAATCACATAAGAGTGGATCACTAAAAATTTTTTAAGTAAAAAAAAATTTCAATTACCATATTGTAAAATTAAAATTCTTTTTTCCTATAACAACTTCTGAAGTAAAAAAAAATTTGTGACAAAAATGTGATACAGAATCAATTTTTGTTGGAATTTAATAAAACAAAAATGAATTTTTAAAATAACTGATAAAAGAATGCGTGATTGAAATGATTTTAAACCTTATACTAGGCGTTAATATCAAATAAGGAGACTATCGCTGTGCTACAGAAGAAATATGCATGCGCCAAATGCCAGCGATCGACAACGTGAAGTCTTCTTTTTCGAATGCAGTACTTCTCGTTTTTGTAAACAAATCCGTATAGTCATATCCTTCATTCGCATTGGAGTTAATTTTTTTTTGCTTCACCGGAAAAATGATAAGTGAGCAACGAATTGAGAAATTTCTCATAAAATTTGGAAAAACTGCTACTGCAAATTATAATTTATTGAAAGAAGTGTATGACATTGAAAGTTTATTGCTTGCACGTGTTTTTGATTGTTTAAACATTTTCAGATGACCGAGAAGCCGTTAAAAATAATTTATCTCCCCCCGGGGTTGCCATTCACATCAAAAACGGATGACAATATGAAAACAAATCGGTAATCTGGTTCGATCTGACCATCGGTTAAGTATTCGTGTGATTGCTGAGACTGTAGGAATTTACAAAGAATCCGTACGGCAAATTTTACACAACAATTTTGACATGTAAAAAGTGTGTACCTAAATAATGCCTAAAATTCTCAGTTTGAGCAACAAAAAGCTCGCAAAAATGTTTGTACTGACACTTTGAACGCCATTGAAAATGACCCCTTATTGGAAAGGTTAATAACGTGTGACGAATCGAGGGTTTTTATTTATGATCCTGAAAAGAAGCGCTGATCCAAGCATTGGAAGAACCCATTTTCACCAAGATCCCGAAAAGCTCGAATGAGCAAATGAAAAATCAAAGCAATTATTTTTTTCGATATTCATGGCAATGTGTACCTTCACTGGGTTCCTGAAAGTTAAACTATTAATCAACATTACGACCCTCACGTTCTTCTACCCTCACGTACTCCGTGAAATAATCAGGAAAGAACGACCCAACTTGTGGAAGGACAAGTCATTACACATTGTTATCAAGAGGTTTCTAGCCAAATACAGCATCCCAGTATTAGATCACCCACCTTATTCGCCAGATCTTGCGCCGTGGGACTTCTACCAGTTTCTTAAGGTGAAACCTGCATTAAAAGGGTCAAATTATGAGTCCGTTGAAGTGTGAAAGAGAAAGCGGCACTCGTCCTGAAGGGGCTGACAGAAAAAGACTTCCAGCACTGTTTCGAACAATTACGATGCGCATGGAACAAGTAGAAATAGAGGAGGGATGTATTTTGAAGGTGATAATAAGTAAATATGCATGAAATCAAAATAAAATGTTTAACAGCATTAGTTTCGTTGTTTAATATCCACATATTGTTAAACAATGTTTGAAATTTTAGTCATATTTTAAACATTGGAAAAATCTGCAAATGGGATTCAAGGGATGGTATCAAACGAGATTCTGTCAGTGATATTTGTATATCATATAATAATCTGTTATAAATGTCTCAAAATGTGATAGATTTTTGAAATACAATTTAAATGCTAAAATCTAATTAGTGTTTTAAATTTATCTTAGTTTCCCACATAGAATTATTCAAAGAAAAAAATGTTTGCAAAGACTTTAAATATTTTTAATAAATGAATTAACATGAGTGTACAACACGTAAATGAAAAGAATAATGTGTATCTTATACCAGTTTTAATGTTTTTAAAACTAAAAGATTAGATATTTTTTTATATTATTTCTTCAACTTAACTTTTATTAGGATTCTTTATTTTTATTTTCAATATCTTTTAGAAAAGTAAATTCTTACCCTTTCCCCCTTAATCTTTATATTAAATAATAATTCAATATTTTTATCTGTACAAATGTATCAAGTCAACATTTTCTCTTTCATTGCTGTTCCTTAGCGTTTTAGATGTAATTATTCAAGTTATTATTTCCTTAGCTTTAGAATTTGGAACATTATATGCTTTATTTCTATTAAAAATATTTAAAACCCTATTTTAATTGGATGATATATATTAAAAATGAATAACCATTCTTGATATAATTTTTTGAGATTATTTTTTCCCTTCAACCTTCCTTCAAAAATATATTCTATAATTAGAACTTACTCTAAGAAATATCTTAAAATCCATTATGAATTTTTTAAATTATATGTTTGATGTTATTTACAATTAAGAGAAAATGTAATGTAAATTTTTGAAAATAAAATATTTTTTTTTGATTTATTGATCTGCCAAGATAAAGAAAGAATAAGCGCGAAAAAAGAAATGTACGCATGCCGCGAGGTGAACAGGAAGAAAATATATATTACTGCCGTATAACTACTGCTGTTGTAGTTTCGAAGATCTGTAGAGGAAGCCGTCTTGTAACTTGGATGGGTTGAACTCTACAGGAAACATTTCATCATCCTATAAGAAGACAAACTTAGGATCAATTCCTCATAAGATTTTGAAATACAAGATACAATAATCAAATTACATTATAAATTCCTTTATTTTAGTATATATTTACAATACTTTGTGTCTTTACCTTACCAACTGAATAATAAGGATTGATTATTTTATCGAAAAATGTGCTACATGTGTATCAGAAAATATCCTTTAAAATCTGATGTAATAGGCAAAAATCTTACATGTAAATAATAATAATTTATTGAAACATTTCATTTACTTGCTTTGGATTCTCTGTTATATTAAATTGTATTTATAACGATAATTGAAGTAAAAAAACTCCCGATAATAAATAAATTTATTCCTGCAATAAAACATAATCCACACATTCGGATTAACATGTCTTAAACAATGCATGATCTTCGAAAAAATTCCTTATAAATATATAAGGGGAAAATATATTGAATTATTTATTTACTTTTGTATATTTATACTTCCGTTGATTTATTTTATTATATATTTACTTATCAGACAAAATTTATTTAAAAATGATTTTATAAAATATTTATATATGCAGATTGAAACTGCACACTAAAACAACTAATTTGATTTTTGAAAATTTTATTAGTGTAATCTCTCTTTTTGATACATAGTACTTCTAATAAAAAGATGAGAGATTATATTATTAAAATAATGAAGGATTATGCGAAGTGATATAAGAGGATATTTAGAACACTTTTAATTGTCGATATGAAAACTGTTCAACCACTAAAAATTTTCAGTGAAATTTTCCGAAATATCTCGTCCATTTTATGCAAGGTTACAACACTGAGCAAGAGAATCGTAAGAAAACTGAAAACTTTTTAAAAACTTAAATATAGGACTTGACACATCTTTTCTTTATACCAGAATAATAAGAGAGCAACAGTGTTTAGAAAAACAATAATTATAAACTTTTTTTTATAATAAATTAAAATAAAATTTTCTTTCCCTAAATATTAGAAATAAAAAATTATCACAGTTTGTAAAATTTGTTAGAAGGAAAGTAAAATGTGTTATTTATATTTAAACAACTTTTATATTTGTAATGAGTTATGTATTCATTAATGTTCAACCGTTTTTCACTTCTCACAGGTGTAAGTAACTCATTTTGTATAATACTTATAATTTTGAATTAGGATTTAGAGTAGTTTTTTTCAAATTTTTCATATCATGTTAAACCATGGATTTGTAAGTAGTAATATAGTCATTAACCTTAATGAGATTTACATTATTTTTCCCGAAAGACTAGATTATTGGAACGCAGTAAATATTGTATCGAGACTCGAACGATGAGAAAATTGCATTCCTAAAAACTTTCATTTTTTGATACTATTATCTTTAAGATTATTTTCAAGAATAATTAAAATTATCATCAATAGCATCTAATATTTTTCTCATTGATATAATATTTTACGTTTTATTAAAACATGTAATTTAACTTTTAAATGCATTTAAATTATTCTAATTAGATTTCTCGTGTGAAAACCTATTTTATATACCGTATGAATTACTGCTAATACATCAATTTTGCATCTGATATCGCAGACACAAATTAGAATTTATTTCAATATCTTTTTGAGGAAGTATAGTGAATTACATGGATTTTTCAAAATAAAATTATTAGAGAAAATTTTTTTATACACCGTTCAGTTTAAATATATTATTCCAGTATCAGAAATGATTTTAAAAGTAGTTAATTATGTTATTATAATTTAAATAACATGTTATAAATTTTGTGAAATATTTCTTAAAAATAATTTTCACATATTCATTTATTAATTCTTCCATTAAAATATTAATAATATTTCATTTATCAGAGCATATAGAAATTATATAATCTTGAAATGAAATCCATAGAAATTATTACTGATAATATTTTGTATCACAATTATGAAAACTTTTTTCGAAAATACGTTTCCTTTCCTTTTTTTTAATAATGAAACATCACTACATATCACCATCATCTTTTTCATATACAAATATCACTCTGTGATAAAGTGTAGCAATAATTACAAGAAATGTCTTTGAATTATTGTACGGAGTAAATACCTCAAAAATTTTCAAAGGAATATTGAACATGCTACTTGAAAAAAAATCTAAAAATAACATGCTGCTTCACATGTATTTTAATCTAAAATCTTTTTTTTTTTAAAAAAAAAAAAAAACTTTTAAGCAGAAAGAATATTATATTATATTATTAATTTATTCAATTCTTATTCATAGGAATTTCTTCAGGAATGTCTGAAAGCTCATTATGTCACTTAAATAGCTATATAATGCTTGAAATGATAAAGTGTGAAAAAAAAAATCGTAAAATTTTGTTTAATAATTAATTATCCAAAGTATTCAGAGAAAATTAAGCAATGCCTAAAGGGAAAAAAAAAGAAAAAGATCGCCAGTAAAAAGTGGATTTTCTTCTTATTTGAAAAAAAATCTGATAGAAGGAAAATAAAATAAAACCTATATTAAAGAACCGAAGGAATTAAAAAAATACGAATTGCTTTACTGGTATTTGAAGGTAAAGTATCAGTAATCAAGATAATCAAATTGTACATCTAAAAATCGAAAAAGGATGTATGGTCCAACCTCATTAGTCATCAAGTCATGAGTCAAACACAAAATAGAAATGTAGTAGAGAAACACGCAAAAGTTCTCAGATACATACACAAATGCATAATAATAAAATAGACCCACATTCCCGAATTACCGAATATATTGAAAAATTTAAGTTCATTCCTTTCTTATGATTTACATAAAATAAGAATTGTTTTTATTTTATAATGAAATACATATTCATTTCGAAAACTTCACTGTTTTAACGTTATTTTATCAGTTTTGAAGGTTGGTCAATGGAGTATATTTGCGATATATTCGTCGCTTTTATGATTAGATAATCTGCTTAAAATTATACTAATAAATGTCGTAAAATTGAATAGTGAAAAAAAAAGCGAAATGGAAATGCACTACACAGAACATTTATTGATCTCCATTAAACTTGCAATTTCGTTTATTAAACTTGGTTGTCAAGGTATTGTAAATGAGCAAATGAAAAGGTTTTAATCAGACGAATTGATTCCCGTCCAATGGCCATTTTGATTTTGTAAATGTAACGTTAATTCCACGGAATTTCTACTATATACCGTCCTCATATTCTTACTATTTTATTTATTTGAATACAAAAAAGTGTACTCGAATGAGCAAAAAATAATAAAGGTTTTTGCGGAATTACGTTTTCTCTCTGGTTTTTAAAAATATTTTAGAATATTTTTAAAGACCAGAAAACCCTTTAAATAATCATTAAAATATGAGTAAAAATATTTTTAAAAAACGGAGGAAAAATGCTATCTCCTGCAGAAACTTTCATTATGTTTTGCATTCATGTAGATAAAATAGGGTGGTAGTAGAAATTCCATAGGATTAACATTACGTTCATGAAATCAAAATGACCGTTAAACAGGAGTTTCAAGTGCTCTACATGATTTTTCATTGAACAAAGTAACATCAAATACTAGGACTGCAATGACAAGTGAAATATATATCATAGGCTTTATTTTTTTTTATCCAAAAATAAATCTTCAAATATTTTAGGTTTTAAAATAAAGCGTAAGAATTTTTTTTTTTCCATTTTTACATATTCTTTTTTATATAACCTTCCATACTAGCGTATTTTTTTAAGTAAGTACAGTTTTGATATTAAAAAAGGGCAGTTTTTCAACTATTTTATTTTTATAAGAAAGTCCCTGTACCTTAATCTACTATTCGACATATTTACCTCCACAACTATAAGGCATTATATCGTACAACCAGCTTCTGGATTCCATCCTTACAAAAATCTGCTTCCCGATGAGCTAACAATTGCAGCGTTTTAACATCATTTTTGTAGTGCTGGTGCCTTTTCTAGTGAAGGAATAAATAATAGTCATTGGAAGCCAGATAAAAACTACTGAGTATAATCAAGTTGTGCACAGTCACATGACCATGGGATCGACGAGCCACGTGTAGACGAGCACTGTCACGCAGGAAAACAATCTCTTCAATAAGCATACCACACTTTTTGTTTTTGATTGCGCGACGGAGTTCAGTAGGTGTTACAATATGTCTCGGAATTTATTGTGTGACACTGAGGCTAAAAATTCAAGAGCAACACCCCCTTTTCGTCCCAAAACACTGCCCACATGATTTTGCGTGCTGAAATTGATTGTTTGAACTTCACTTTTTGGGTGATGTTGAATGCCTCCATTATATGTGTCGCTGTGTTGATTCCGACGTCACGTGAGCCGATAAGGTTTCGTCGCCAGTGACAATTTAGTTTAAAAACTCATCACCTTAATAATTGCATCCCTCAAAGAAAGTCAAAGTACTGTCTACCCAATTGGCTTTGTGTACCTCGGTCAGCATTTTCGGTACCCATCGTGAGTAGAATTTCATAAAGAACGCTCCTTGAAACTTGTGCGGAGTCTCCTTCGATATCGTAAAGCGTCTGTTTCCTTAAAATTTCTCATCAACTTTTTGCACTGAGTCTTCAGTAACGACAAATTGTCGTCTTCTACGTTCCTCATCATGAACATTAATACGGCCACCTTTAATGCTGTCTTCTATTTTTGTACCATTCCGTTACTCATAATGTTTTCTAAAAGCATTTAATTAATCTGTGGACGAATTTTGGTGCCTTTCACGCCTTATGCTTGAAGAATACGAATTCCAGCGCGTGTTTTATAGTATATCTGTTGCAGATGAAAACTTTTGCATTTATTTATTAATCACGTAACTCATTTGGATAAACTAGTAAGTAGACAAAAATTTAAAAAAATATCATCAACAATAAATTCGTTTTAATCGTATATAATTATTTTTTTGCAAGAAGTTTCTCATCAAATACGTTTATAGTATTATTACAAGATTATATTCTAATGTTTTTAATATGAAAACCTTTCTATTTTCTTTTTATTTCATGATTTTCAATTATGAAATTATTTTAAACGATTTTTTTTTTCAGTTGCAAATTTATTTGAGTGAGTTATTTATTTTTTTAATTAGAGTACACTTAATCTAAGAATATTTTATTATTTTTTTCTAGGTATTGAAATATTAACGATTGTACACATTTTTCTATGCAGTGAAGCTAGTGTGGATGACAAATAAATAAACTTAAATAAGTAAGAAATCATATTTATAATTAATGTGAACTTTTTTTTGAAACATTTACGCTTATAATGAAGATGGTAGCATCTCAAAATGTAATTTTTAGAAGATAAAAAACTCAATTTTCTATCAATGTTTCTAATTTTTCTATCTTAGTGTATTTTAAGCTATTGACGGATAAACTCATTATTTGTCAGTCGTAAGAATCTACGAGGGTAGTTCAAAAATTACCTGTGTTAGGAATGAGTAATGCACATGGGTAACGAGCTATAATACTGTTCGTTGATCATCCCTCCCTTTTTTTTAATAAGGTCATAAGCATGATGACATTCACATCTTAAAAATTCGTCTCCATAGTTTTCCGGCTGATGAGACCATCTTCTTTATCTTTGGAGAAAGATCACCGGAAACAATTCATTATTTTGATCGATTCTTCGTTTTCGGTGTATAATAATGAATATAGGTCTCATCGATGGAGACCAGACACAAAATGACGACGAACAACTCGACGCGGCAGCAATCGAATTTTGATTTGGCGGGAAATGACTGCCATATCAAAACTAACCAATTAATTAGCACCAAATTTGTTTTGAGGCCGTTTAACTGATGGCAGCATGCAATGGCAATACCTATGTTCTCTAGAATTGCCCTCTATTGTCAAAACCGGGTACTTTTTAAGCTACACTCGCATATTTCTTGAGTTTATGAAACAAAAAAATATTTTATAACAAAATTTCATTAGAATCTCGTTTTTTAGGTAAATTAATAAATATTTCTTAAGTAACATTTGTTTTAGCATTTATTATTTCCCCCTTACAGCATCATAACAATAAAAGCATTAATGTCTCGAAGACAAATTGGAGGGAAAATACTAACAGACTCTTAATGAAATCGAATATTCTGCATACAATAATTATACTTTTCTCCCTATTTTTTTTTTAAATAGTTTTATCTTACTAATAGATAACAAATTTGATTTTTTAACTGTGAGCCAAAATATTTTCATTTAAAGGGTGTGAGATAATATAGATTACTCTAGATGCATCATTATATAAAATCTGTGATTGTGCAGCAAAATGATTTTCAACGTTTTTATTAGATGGGGGAGGAAAGCTGTTTGCAGATGTACATTAAATGAAGATTTTTATTAATATACCTAGATTAGAAGTGGTCGAAGCTCTCTTCAATTGAAGTTCGAGGTAACTTCAAAATGTGTGTCCTTCAATGTGGAATTTCATAACTAGAAATGTGCATTAGCTCCTATGCCTTCGTCGTCACTTGACTCTAATCACAAAACTTTAGTTCATTGTACAGCACGATGTTGATTCAAACCAAATTTGAGTAGCGCGTACCCGGGATACCCTAGTGATCCTTCTTGTTAATAATTTTTAGCTTTATTTCTCCGTTTTCAAACGCCTAGATCCCAGTTACACCTTGTTCGGCGTAGAGTGGCCATATCTAGCTATTGCACCATTAAATTCCACAATCACTCACTCGCTCAAACCAAAATAATTACATAGCAATGTTGGGTTTGTGATTGTCAATTAAAATTTCATTCTTATAAGTGACAGTCTAGTTAGAATTAGCATTTGTTTACCGAAGGGAAGGTGTGCTTTTCTCATAAAAGAAGTTACAGAATTCTTGACAAATGTTATATTGATAGAGCAAATTCTCATATTTACTTTTAAGTGCATTTCACCTGTAATGTAAATTTTAAAATGTAATTATTTGTTAATGTCTTCTACCAATCCATGAGGTGTTGTACAATTATCTGAGCTAAAAACCGCGCGCGTACAAGGGTAAGTATCTTCATAATTCCGTAAACATGTAGAGGTGAAAAAATTTACCTTTCATTGCGTATGGATCTTTATATTATTTGTACTATATTTATAATATTAATATCAATAACATGTTAATTAATAGAGTTAACAAGATGAAATTATTGTTTTTCGAAATTATTATAAGAATTTAAGATTTTATAATGTAAATTTAAAAATCAGCACATAAAGAATTAACACATCACCCGTTGACCTTTAATATCATATTCTATCATAGTTCCCTAAAATTTCATCTCAAATATATCGTAGCTTGCATTTTCTCTGTCGAGTCGTGCGCTCGAGTCCCGATACCACTAAAGATCCATCGTGTAGAGGGGCTGATGCATATTAAATCTGTCGAGATTCAAGTTCATCCCCCCCCCCTTTGATATGGTGAGGATACTTGGAGAGGGGTTGCCAGCTCAGGGTCGTTTATGTCTCTTGATCGAGAATTCAAAATTACAAGGTCCTTCCCCAATAATCCTAGTGTTAGCTTCTACGACCAACTTAAAAGAAACAATAATTCTATTGCTTGAAATATAATTTGTCCTCGTGTGATGTGCAATGGAAATTAGAGGCACTGTTCATATAAATCTAGTGTCGAATCTCGTGATCTTCTTCGGCTTCAAAATTTTATGTTAATGCACATTTTGAGAACACACTATCATGATTTATAATAGGGAGCTTAGATATATATACTCGGGTCATCTTCTGTTAGTGTTCTTATACTCGGTATTAATTTATTTTATCTATGTGTTCTTGGTATGAAGTATTCTGGATATTTTGGTTCTCGAAAATTTCTCGATTTATTCACTTTTGAATAATATCTTTTTCTATTATAGTATTAATTGGTATTGTTACTACGAAATATTAAAAAATGAACAAGGACACTCGAATTAATTGATGGAGTTAGACAGCATGTAGCATTTTTTTCTTTTCAGGTAAAATGCGTCGCTCAATTTGTATCCAAATCTCTATAATTTATATCGCTACATATTCCACTCGTTTATTCTTTCAACACATTAAAATTCAAGACAGTAATAATTGATTCTCCACTTTCTGATCTGTCGAATAGGTACATCATTAAAATTTTCCGTAATTTTATTAGAGGCTAAGATGATAGACAGCTAGTGATTATGCGCTCCAGTGAAAAAAAAAAAAAAAAACTTCACAATTTATATTAAACTCTACAGTTTATTGAACATTTCTGGCTGCAAATTTCAGTCCGAAACAAAGGTTCATTTAACAATGGCAGGAAGCCTCTTTATTTTGAGCCAAGGTTAGAAGAAAAGATCGCTACCTCAAAAATGGTTGCCCACTTCCAATATCCACTCCACTCCAACCGTATGGACTTGGGCCATTACATATATCGTGAGCATCATTATCTCGGGTATTGTTCCTTTTCACTTGTGACATCGGACATACTCAGTTTACACATCAGCATCTGTTGCTTGAAGAGAGTGTTCTTCCTGTCCTGTCCCATACACTGTTCATCACATTTTAATTCAATGTCCAGTGTTTCATCAACATCGTCGCATTTTTTTTTTTTTTAAATGCATCTGTTTTACACTTGTCTGACTTGGTGGGGAAAAAACCTTCCGTAACTTGTTTGCATTTTTAAACAAAACTGGATTCTTAAATTACTTTACATTTTTTACTTTTTTAAAAAAAATTTCTTAATTTGTATCTTTTTATAACTTTTTAATTTGGTTTTAAGAAAAAACTTGTGGAATTTTCAACGAATGTTTAGCGCAGCATAGCCAGATTTAGTTCTTGCGCCATAAATAATCACTCGCTTACTCCTTTTCACTTGACCATGATTCAGATTTACGAACTATACAGCCAATAGCTCTAAGCCGACGTTTATTCAAACGATCCGTGAATGTTGACCTCAATTGAAATCCATTTAGACATTTTTGCTTTAACTTTCGGTCTAATGTTTTTAGAATGAATGTTAATTTATTTGCTTAATTTATCTTGTGATGTGCAAGCTCGTTCACTTTATTACAAAAAATTTGAAATTAATGTTGAAAATATTGTGTTCTTTTTTTTTTTTTAAAGTGAAGAATATTTTTATGCGCATACATATTACTTTAAATAAAGGTTTTTCATCATGACCTTATTAAAAGAATAGATAAATTTGATTAAAAAAAGTTCATTCCTCTTTTAATGTTCGTATATATATCTTAACTTTATTTAACCTAGCTCCGATTAATTTTTTATATTGAATTAAATGTAAAAATTAACAGAAATAATTAGCATTAGTATTTGACAAGATGAGTTATTATATCTCGGTAAATGTAACTACAATATTGATCAAAACTTATTATTGAATGAAACAATCTGTCATCCGATTTTGTGATTCATACAATTATATTTAGTTTTTAGCAGTATGAACGAAATTTTCTTTAAATTAACGACAAGTAATTAATTCCTATGATCCAGATTTATCCAGAAAGCGCCTGAATCAAAAATCAGATTTAAAATAATAAACCTACAAAAGTCCAAAAAGTAAGCTTTTATAAATCCTAATGCAGTTGATGAAAATAAGCAAGGCTTTATTGCTATTTTGTGCATGGAATTCCCGTCTTTTTATGCACACACAGGGACCTTGATACACGCAAACAAATGTTCTGAAATCCGGAAATGACCCGGGAGACGCACCTCCCTCATGTGTTCTTTTCCCTCGGACCTTGTGTCATTGTATTGAAGCTTGTTGATGAAAGTGCACGACACACAGCACGTACGACAGCACCCTAGCTGCAAAATGGTGCAGGAATGAAAATGTCAAGGTGCATCCCGCGAATCACAGGCGGATTGGGACTATTCGGTGACGTTTTATTGCTCTGTTTATTCTCTTCAAAAAGCTTTCTTTTTTTTGCTAGATCTTACGGATACGGAATATTCTTTTTGTTCAAATAGGGGCTTTTAGATTTGTATTGAAGAGTTGCGCTTAATTTCGCAATGTGTCTGCTGTGTGTAGAAAAAAGACAAATTTCCATAAATTTGAAACTTTTTAAATGATACAGAGTAAAGATTCTGGCAATAGAGTTCAGAAAACTCTTATAGCCGAGTAATTTTTTGCGTGTTGTAATATTTTTAAAAATTATGTAGTGTATTTGTTTTTCGATTTTTATACTTTTATACTTTGTACTCGACACTGAAGAATGAAATACTTTTTTTTTCTTGTTGGTGATATATAGCAGGAAAAAAAGTCTTCTGCATTCATTTGTATTTTAGAGGGAGGCATTGCTTTTTACTTGATTATATTTGGCAATTAAAAAGGGATTCTTTTGTATAAGCTCTTAATTAAAGAATTTGAATAACTCAGAATACTTTAGATATCGAAGAATGAAATACTTCTTTTTTTTTATATCACTGAACAAGAATTAAAATTATGACAGAAAAAACATGTAGAACTTTTTACTTGAAATATGTTCTCAAGGAGTTCCATCTACAAAATGCGCCACGATTATTTGTAATGCAACCTTTTTAATGTTGCTTGTAAAAAGTTTTGGCTTAAGATTAAAATTTATCATAATATTTTTAATGCCTTGAATAGAAACTTGTTAAAAATTAAACAGTTTCTTAATCGATGATTTACCTTTCATATATTTATTAATATCTTATTTATAAATTGTATAAAAGTAAGACTAAAGAGTTACCAGTTAGAGTGTCAAATTAAACGAATTTTTGAAACAATTGGGAAGCCTCTATTTTTATTGTGTTACTACTTAAATCCTTCGAAGTAAGTTTGCTTCCTTTTCGATAATTTTAGGTGAGAAAACGCAGTAAATGGTCTTCATTTTGGCGTATTTTTACGTGGAATTTCAAGGAAATAGTCTCCAAGATTTACATCAGTATACCACTTTATTCACAAACCCGTTCTTGTTGTGATTCCCAAATAGGCTATTAAAGAGAGAAAAAAAGTTTTCTAAAAATAAACTTTTGTTATATTATTAGCTGATATTGCAGTAATTTTGAAACTATAAAACCCATTGGATTACTTTAATTTCTTTAAGTATAGTTTTCATTTCAATACGGAACCTTCTCATGACCTAATTTACCTAAAATTCGAATTTGCTCTAAATATGTAGTAGTCTGTTCTTAAGAATTCGGAACTATTTGCTTATTAAAACTCGTTTTGAAACTCACTAAAATATAAAACTTTCCTGCATTTTGTTAGACTAAGAGATTATTAACAATTCCCCTCTATGATTTCCACACATACACATACATCTATGATTTTTTTTAAAAAGGCAATTTCTTCCTATATGGTATCAGATGTTAATAAATTGAAAATGTCAAAATGTACCGCATGTAAATTTTTATTTCAATGCATTACATTTAGGGAGAGCTATTTGATATTTTCTATAAATTAATTTAAGGAAGAACGTATGAAAATCACTAATTATATTGATGGTTTAATTATTCTGTGTTATTAATAATTTTTAACTATTTTATAGTTCTAATTAAAATGGGTTATTATAGACATGAATGCATTATATGAATTAGTCATATCATTTTCAGACAGATTAAAATGTGACCTTTTGAGAAAACTTAAGACTTTATCTACATACACCTATGTTGTGAAGTTTTTCATGCTTTATTACCATGTTAGTATTATTATTCAAAAAGTAATGGACAATTCATATAGAGTAAGGGAGGAGTGTTGTATAAAAATAGTCTCATATGAAACTAATAATTATTTGAAATTTCAATAAAAATATTTTTTATAAGAATGCTACTAATAAAACCTCTCAGCTACCTCGTACATAAAAAAAAAATGAAAAAATGGAAGAATTTAAGAAGATTAAATTTATGCTGAAAGTGATACTGAAAACTTTTAAAATAACTCTTTATTAACAAAAGGAATTTTTAACAATCCGCAAAAATTAAGACATACCAGAGTATTCAATTGTAAAATGTTTATGTAGAATAAAATGAACATCTAGGCAAAAAAAATCATTTTAACTTTAAACGCCAATTTATAAGAAGTTTAAATTGTAAAATCTACCGATTAACTTACATTTATACTGATATAGTTGAAGAGTGTCAGTTGTATCGTAAGAAACAACTAAATGTTAAAAAATAATAATCGGGTTTTTTTTTTTTTTTAATTTTGATTTTTTTTGGGTGTAAGATTTTAGAAAAATTTTGCTTCAGTTTTTTTTAATTATTTAAGTGAAAAGGATTTAAAGTAATAAAATCAAATATTCACACTCAATATAAAATTTAAAAGAAGAATTCAATCATTGTACACATTGAACTGCCTTATAAGATTCTTTACCCTAATTCTTTAAGATAAGTTAAAGTCTTTCCGGGCTTAAGAAGTCCCATTAGGTGGTGCCCATCTCCGTTTCTGTAGCCTATGGGTCTAGGATGCTAATTACTAGCTGACCCTAGTTCTTTAACTATTATGTAAAATCAATTAAAAATTAATAACTTGTCATTTTAATATTTCGGATTGAACAATGTATTTTTATATTTGACTGATGAATTGACCAATCACTTATTTCATTTCATTTTTCTCATTCATTGAAGCTAAACAAATGACGTAATCTAAAAAGCTGCTCAATAGCTGCAAATTTTTCAGGCTGATCTTCTAAATTACATAAACACATATAAGCTAGGTTTTCCTGCGTGATTCTATGTACATGATTAAATCACAGAAAATATTTTTTGCCTACATTTTTCTTCCTTCTGCATATATATGTGTTGAAAAAATTGTATCAAAGACTCCTAGAATTGAGTTTTTGCTGTTCTTTTATTTAATCTAGTCAAAACATTTCACTCGATATTATAATTTTTTTTTGTTCACTCAGTCATTTCCATAAGATACAGAAAAAATATAAGGTGTTTTGAAATTGTTCTTATTTCCAAATTCTCAATTGGGGGAATGGAACGTATATTTTCTAAAATTTCTATAAATAGGGAATATACTTTACTAAAATAACTGTTAATGATGGTAGCTATATTTATGTTAACATGGTGCTCGTTTTTAATAACGTGGATTTGGTACATGTTATAAAGTTATATTTAAGTATTTAAATAGACAAAAAAGTGGGCTTTTTTTGAGGGAAAAAATATATAAATAAATTATTTTTCTATTGAAAGCTCACCTGCTTATTTTTGAACTTCAAATAACTTTTCAATAATAAAACTTTATTGTGCTTCGCACATATAGATAACTGTTAATATTTGTTAAATGCAATGTAATTAATTATGGTATAGTAAACAATGTTAATTATATTATAATAAACAATGTTTAAGTTATATTGCTCAAATAAATAGAAAAATTCACAAAGCATAGAGCATCAGAAACACAAATAAGAAACAAACGGTTATGGTTGATCTCTTAATGGAACAGATGGAGGACATAGGTGTTTGGAAAACGAATTAGAAAAACAACTCTGACACCGTTATAGAAAATATTACTGCCGTAATTTCGTAGTTCAAATGTAAATCCAGAATGAATTTGTATTTCCTGAAAATTGTTTATTTTTATATTTATGAAGTCTGTCTTAAAGTTGCTGATTGTTTTTGATTGCGTGATCCTGAAAAAAAATATTGTCTCTATGATATTTGGAAGAAAGGTGGCATCCTAGGGGGCTATGAGATTTGTGGGAGAGGATGCAGGAACGAGTCGGAATTCATTAAAAATCGTCAGGAGGAATAGTGAAAGCTGCAATTGATGAAATTAGGAAAATAATCTACTAGTTCTGCTGTCATGCTTGTTACACTTGGCTGTGGTTCAGAATTATGAAATCTTTCGCATTTAACACTCACGTGGTCTAGAGTTGCAAGTTATTAAAGAATATTTTTTTATCAAGATTATGTCAGCAAAATTTATTTTAGTTTTTACTGAACAAAACTAAAATTTATACTTTTTTTGTTCCTTTATCTTACGAAATACTCCGTAAAGAACCTAATTGTTTCTTCAAAAACATAAAATTCGAATTCTAAAGAGTTAATAATTTTCACACACGTTTGGAGACATACTTGCGTAGTTCTTATAACCCTTCCACGTTTGTTTCCCTATCGAAATTTCTATCTATCATTTCAAGAAACCATGAAGTCATGTTAGTTAGCTTGTGTCCATTCAGTTCGATTTTACTCACCGTAACATGATTTATTTAATGTTAAATGGCCTCAATGTCCTTCGAAGAGTGGTGTGGAATATCTGCTTTTGTGGTGCCCTCGTTCAAAATTATGGGTTCCATCGGAAATAGCTCTTCTGTTGCTTTGGAGTGACGTCATTTAAAGCAAAATTGATTTGGTATAATTATATTGTTATTAGTTCCTTTAAAGATGCCAAACACTTGGTAAACTATTCTGAAAATTCAAGTAATCTTCGCATTTACTATTGTCTTTATTTAATGTTAAAGAATAGGACGTAAACATTCTACGTCTTTTTTTCTTAAAAAAGTGCTACAACGTTAGCATTATTTTGCGACGCTGTCTTAAAATAAGCAGCACATTTTGTTATAAAACTTATTTCTTGTTTGAAACAATCCAATGTTTTAGATGTAAATTGTATTATGGATTTCCTCCTGTATACAGCAGTGCTAGATATAGGACTTTATTTTGACTAACTTTACCAGTTAAGACCTTCTGTCTGAAAATGTGTTCCGATTCTGAATCAAGCTCTTTAATGTCAAACGAAGGCCTATCATCTTTTGATCCTAAACTATTTTCAATATTAAATCAGATTTTCATCAGTGACTTTTATATTTACATCTGTTTATATTTTTACTGTGATTTTTATACTTGCACTTTGTTTGCACAAAGTGCAAACTCTTCAAATAATTTGATCAAGAAGCATTAATTTTATTTGATGTACATTTAAATTGAATTTATATTGGTTATTTTTCTTAAACGAGTAGTATTGTAAATTCTTTTGTTTTTATTAAGTCTTAATTTATTTAGAATACTACAGCTATCTGCAAGAATTATTTATTTAATAAACGTATTTTCTAATTCTTGAATAAAAAACTTCATTTCTGGTTATGAAACCTTATACAATAGAATTGTTTTAATATTATTTTAAGATATTCATACCAAAATAACGCATTTTTTTTATGAAATAATGTGAGTTTTGTGAGAATAACACACACACACACACACAAATTAAACTGTTCGAAAATTTGTTTCTTTTATGGTTGTTTTATTACAACTTTGTGTATGTGTCCTGTTACTCATCATTAAATTTTTTTACAATGCTTATTAGGATAACAGTAGTTAACTATTAATGTAGCATAAGTATGACAAAAGAATTTTAAAATTATAAGATTGATAGAATTACAATTAATTTCATGTTTATCTATAATAATAAGAACAAAATGGTTATTTAATTGCTTAGAATAAAAAAGAATACTTCAAAGGTCAAGGTGTTGTTGACTCATTAAGAGCTTTAAGTAGAGCAAAATTTCAAAAAGGAATATCAAACATGGTTAAAATATTTAATAAAAAAACCGAATTTGTCATTAATATTTTTAATCCTTTTAAGTCTGTTGCAAAAAATAAACCGATCTTTCACGACATAGCATTGTATAACAATTTGAAATATGATATTAATTGATAATTTTTTTAATATTTATACATCAAAAGCAATTTATTGTATTCTCAGTTTTCTGTTTGTTTGATATGAAGACCATTTGTTAACTATTAAATATTTTATAAGCTAAAAATATGAGAAAATATCGAGAGATTCGAATAGTAATATGAGTCCAAGGCTCATAACAAGATAATATTTAGCTTTGTAATGAATGTTTATAAAGATTTGGTGTTTGTTCAGTATTTTGTGTTAAGTAACATAAATTCAATTAGACAACATTCCTTAATAAACTCCGTGAATAACTATTAATAATCATGTTATGAAATGCGTCAAATAATAAAAGTATTGGTTGATACTTGATAATGAACTTAACTGCAGAATGCAATACTTAAAGTTTATTTTTAATTAACACATGTAAAAAAAAATAAAAAAAAAAATAATCATGATTTGTTAAATAAAAATATGGAACAGAAATTTATCTATTATGTGTATGAATTTTCTACCTTAAGGCAATAAGCATAATGCTTCAAAATTAAATAATGTAATAAACTAAGATATTATTAAACTTATAATTCATAAGCAGTTAAATAATTTTAAATTTAATAATATCTTAATTTAATACATTTTTAAAAGACTCTATCACTCAAAAAACGTTCATTTGAATGTTGCGTTGAGCAAGTTGTATCACATTTATATATATACTTTATATTTTCTGCAAACGTTTTCAAATTGATTTCGATCAAGTTAAAATATAATCAAATGCAGTAATTAAGGTTTCGTTAATTACGTAAAGATTATTTTAGAATGATTAGAGTAAATATCAGTTTGTATTTACGATTAATATCTAGAACTGATGTTAGTGAATGATCTTTATCTATTTAAGATTTCATCATCTAACATAAGAATCTAAGAAAAAAAAAATCTAAATTTGGAATTGGTTTTTTAATAAGAAAGTGACTCGGTATTAATATCATAACCAAATTTCACTATCGTAAAGAGCAGCAAATTTTAAAATACGTTTCATATTTCGTTTGCAATTCAGAAGTTAAAAATCTAACTTGTTTTAAAAAGAAAGAAAAAATGAATTATTGAATGTTTTAAAATTTAAAAACGCACTGTGATATGTACATCAAAACCACACTTTCTTGGTGTAATTTTCAATTAGTAGAGCAACTACTAGCTTGTGTCCTATTGTTTAACATTGAAGACAGAGAGAGAAAATAGCCGTAAGTTGTTTTCGCTGCTTAATAAGTCTTAAGGATTGAAACTACTTTTCAAAACATTTTCATTACTAGCGAATTATGTTTTCTTAGCAAACAATGAATTTTATACAGAGCATAATTTATGTTGATCATTCAAAACTATACATGCAGTGTCTTTATTTATATTCCTTTAAAAAGAAAATATTAAGTTTCGTTTAATACCTTCTACTTTCTTTTATTTGGAAGAAAGGCATTTTAATATTTAAAAGATGTTGCAATAAATTACTTTCATTGAATTAGCAAGGTAATATCTACTACAACTGCTTATTTAAAGCAGTAAAAATATATAAAAAAAATTGTTGTATTTTAAACCACTTCCTTTAATTTTTTTTTTAAATCCTAGAACTAGTTAAATTTACTTTAGTGTAGAGCTTCTTTATATTAATTTTATTTTATATGTAAATCTACCTTTTCTTACCATTACTCTTATCTTCAAGAATTTCATTGATAGTAATTACATTAAAAAACTTCCTAGACAAAACTGATTCTTTTTTAAACTGTTGTATTCTGAAAAATAATAACTGTTGTATATATATATATATATACTGTTGTGTTGATAAATTTTAAAATCTAATTTACAGTAAACTCTTCAATTAAATGTATGATTATAAGAATCGAACTAATAAAATAGCAGTTATAGGGAATAAGAAAACACCATCAGATTATAATCTAAGAAACAATTTAGAGGTTGTAGTCGTTACCAAAAACACACTTATCTACATATATTACAAGGAAAACTAACATAAAATGATTTTTTTTAAAAAAAAACTTTTTTCATTTCTTAAATATCTTAGAGGCAGTGTTATAGAAAATAAATTAAACTTACCACGGATGAAGTATTTGGGTTTCTCCTTTATCTGAAAGGTATATCCAAAATCCAAATCTTTAATTAACCTCACCAAATGCAAACAAGTTACACATTATCAGTTTTCAGACGAATCAATCCTTGGGGTCATTGCAACCTGAACAAAAAAATAAGGCTTGCAAGCAGCGAAATGGATGATAGCAGACTCTCCACCGGATAGACCCGATTAGGTGCGAAATTGCCGCCGCTTATTTAACACCTGATGCGATGTTCGACAACGTTACGTGCGTGGACAGTCTTATTGCCCCTATTTGCTGGTATGGTCTGCAAAATTGCTGTGAATATCGGGATAATAAACTGCCACCTGGTGGTGAAATTGTAACGTGAACCTTTTTGACATGGACATTGATGCTTCATGCATCGGTGATCATTGAGCTACCATCTGGGTGTTTCTGACTCGGTCCCTTTCATACAAAACTGGTGCTTTCAAATGATATAAATTTTATTCATAAGTTCCGGCACTTACGATGATCTGTGTTCAAATATCAAAATATTTTGCAATAAATTTATGAGCTTGTATGAAAAAAATTTAAAAGTTTGCTTTTAGTTGCTGAATTCAAATACTAAAGTATGGAATCCCAGTAATTTTTTGGATAGCTCAAAGGTAGATTGTGACAGTGCGACAAGATTTTATTCGGAAATTTTAACGTTAGTTAAGTTATAAAATTGATATGCCTGACTATAAGTTTACAGTATTTTGAATACAAAATTATGACAATTTCCTTTCTAAAATTTTTACGTGAAAACTTAAGGAATATAATTAATTTTTTAAAGTCAAAATAAATTTTAATAAAATTTAAATAGCTGTCACATTTTTTAAATGTTGTTTAATATTCTTTTTTAATTGCCAGATTTTTCAATCTGTATATTTTTTTTTTATCTCTTTATAAGTCATTTTATCGTAGAAATAAACTTTGATATTTTTTTTTTACAAAATTACATGCTTTTACACATATAAGCGATTCTTATTAAAGTTAATAATTTTAGAAAGGGATTGTAGTTTTTTAAAAAATTCTTTTGCGTTCTATCATTTTTAAAAGGCAAGCAATAATCTTCTAGTGTTTCAATAATTTATTTTATCATTTTATTTCAAACTTATTCTCACGACAAGCGCGCACGTACATACACACACACACACACTATATATATATATATATAGTCCACATTAGAAAAAAAAGTTTTGATGAGATATCTTCATTTTATATTTATATTTTAAATGGAGCATGATTTCTTCATAAATTAATCAAGAAACTTTTAGCTTGAGAATATTCTTTAAGCTAATTTAAACATAAATCCTTAAATATCTCAATATAAGAAAAAATAGATTTACATCATTTAAAAATACTGCTTAAAAGAGGTGTGGCTATTAAATAAAGAAACTGAGGCTGCAACAGAAGAAGTACGCATGCGCCAAACGCCAGCGACCAACAGCTGTTTAGCATGAAGCCTTCTCTTTCGAATGCAGTGCCTCTCGTTTCTGTAAATAAATTCGTATACATGCAGGCTTCGTTCGCCTTATAGTTATTTTTTTGCTTCGCCGGAAAAATGACAAGTGAGCAAACAACTTTTGTGAAATTTTACATGAAACTTGGGAAAACCGCTATTGAAACTTATAATTTATTGAAAGAAGTGTATGGCAATGAATGTTTATGGCTTGCATGTGTTTTGAGTGATTTAAACGTTTTTAAGAAAGCCCAGAAGACGTTGAAGATCATTCTCAACTGGCTCGCCTTTCTATGTCAAAAACGGATGACAATATCGATGCAATCGGTAATCTGGTTCGATCTGACCATCGGTTAGGTATTCGTGCGATTGCTAAGACTGTAGGAATTGACAAAGAATCCGTAAGACAAATTTTTCCGCCAATACAATGCATCGGCTCATTCCACATTGTCTATCAAAAAGTTTTTGGCCATGTACAGCCTCCCAGAGTTAGAACCATTGGCCTTATTCACCGAATCTTCAGACATGTGACTTCTACCTGTATCCTAAGGTGAAATCTGCGTTGAAAGCAACAAGATTTTAATCGTTGAAGCTAGAAAATTGAAAACAGCCCGTGTCCTGCAGGAGCAGACAGAAAACTTCCAAAACTGTTTCGAACAATGGAAAATTCGCATGGAGCGTTTTAGAGATAGGGGAGAGGTGTATATCGAAGGTGATAAAAAGTAAGTATGTATAAAATCAAAATAAAATGTTTTACGGAGTAAGTCCCATTATTTAATAGCCTCACCCCGAATTTCAAAGCGCATTGGCAAATTGAATTGTATCCTCGATCCCTTGTAAAAACGTCTCTTATTAATGTCAGAATATTTTAATAATTTCTTCTCTTTCTTATTATTTTAGTTTCTAAAATGCACTCTCATTTTCAAATGTCTTAAACAATGCCATGATTTTTCAAGTAGCTTAAAATCTTTAGAAAATTTTATGCAATCGTTTCATTTATAAAGTATAAGTTACATACACTTACAAATATTCATATCTATTTATATCAATAAAGATAAAAATTTTGTATAGTATATGAAAGATTATAAGAAGGAAATTTACTTCTTCTTCAGAATACAATCAAAAGATAACAGATACTATTATAAAATTATTTTCACAATAAAAACCATTAAATTTATAATTTTACAAAGAAGAGCAAATGCTACATAACTGACCTGAGTTAATTGATAGATTATTTTTTTTAAAAGAAGGAATATATAATTTCTCGGACAAAAAATTATCCAAATAGATGATAAAAAAACAACTTGGAAATTTTTACATTACCTCAGGTTCATGCTAGAAATTTAGAAATAGCATTTTTTTTATTACTAATACAAAATTTTCTTTTCATCTATTATATAAAAATATAGTTAAAAAGAAATGTTTACTTTATATTCGAATTAGAAATTTAAAAGATTAGAAATAATAGAGAAATTCCTTCAGCAACAAAATCTATTTAGATCAATGTTTCTTACTTAGATGATGTATAGTTGATTTCTACATTGACTATAAAAATTAATTTTTCTCTTGGAAAATGTAGCGAAAAAGTTCAATTAATTTCCCTGTTTAGAAATAGTTTCTCGGAAGAAAAATTTATGTACAATATCTTTTGAAACATTCTTATAACAACATGCCATGTCTTTGGCTTCTACAATCGAACCGAAACTCAAATAAGAATTTAATAATCGAAATTTAAAGAAAAATTATATGAAACGTATCTCTTTTTCGTTGTTTCAAAAGGCTATCTGTTGTTAGAATGAGTTATTTGAATGGAGGCTTATGAACATAAGTTTAAAATTGTTGACGCAAAATCAAGTACAATAAAATATTCAATGAACGATAAAATCGAAATAAACTATTTGAAAAACATTTCTGATTTTTCTATTACTTCTATTTAGTTTTGCGTCTTACATTCAATTAAGGTATTTAAATGCCCTTAAAAATACCCTTAAAAATACCTCTTTAAAATAGTTATTTTGTATGAGAATATATCAAAACTATTAATTTTATTAATAATCATCTTGAGAATCTACTTTAATTTATTTGAATTTTTTTTATAAAATTTTAATTGTAATAAATTGGATATTCAAATAAATGATTTCATAAAATTGAAAAATAAATAATTCTTTAAGATTTGTCTGCATTGTTATGATTAAAATGTTATTTCAATCTTAAGTTTAAAATAACTGTTAAGTTCTGTTTTGTAACTACACTATTTTATATTAAGTTTCATGATTTTCTCAAAAACAATTTAAAATGTATTACATATGTGTTTTTGACAAGCTGTGGGTTCATTATATTTCCTGAACAGTTTTCTTCTGAATTTAAGAATTTTGATTGTTAAAAACAAAAGAATTAAAATGCTCAAATAAAAATTTTCATTTGAAAGCATTTACAGAAATATATTTTTTAATAATGTATGTTTATTTTTAATTGACAATTTATACTATTTAATATGGTTATGAGGTTTTAAACTTAAGGAAACATAATTTTTTCCCTTTGGTTATTAAAAAAAAAGAATGTTGCATGAAAAGGAAATTTTCAAAGATTAGATATTACTAGTCTCGAAATTAGAGAAAAACTTTTATCTTTGAAAATATTTAAACTGTTCATTCATAGTTAAAATTAACTTGTTTATAAGATCTGACTATGGCTTACGTTTTAATTAAGGAAATATATATTTATGAATTATTTTTAATGTTTCGTAACCATTATGCATTTCGAGGTCACTATTCTATACATGGATATCTTTTATAGAGTCCAGCCTTTACTTGAATTAAGTACGATGTTTCAAAACGAGAGACAGAAAGTAAATGAAACGAAAATAACGATAAATTTTCTAGAGAGATAGAAAATAAATAATACTTTTCATTTAAACAAACTACATCATTGACTCTCAGTTTGAGAACTGTAAAAAAAAAAGCAAGCCTCTATATAAGGAAACAAATACACTGGTTTTCAAAATTAAGAGAATTTGCAGAATTTTATGAAAAGAATTGAACGAAATACAAAAATACTGTTTCGAAACAAAGATGCAAATCTTATACTTCGAATACGTAAGCGTATACGTGTATGGGGCGGAAGTAGTCGAAACACAGGATTTATAAGTGCACGTTCCAAAATCCACATTTCGTTCGATAGCGCATTTCGCCGAATTTCTTGGTGCTTATTTGCAGCAATCGCTTAAATTAAAATTCAAGCAGTAAAAATGAATAACCACCAGCGTTTAGATGATGAAATGAGGTTGTGAATTGTGGTTAAGCTAGAAGCAGACCAGTCTCAAATCCAGATTTGCAGATAATTCGATTTAACGCCCAGGGTCGTGTCCAACATTTGGAAACAGTTTCAGGAAACCGGATCCATCGAGAAAAAGAGTGGGCAAGGTCGTCCAAGAGCCTTGACGGCCAGAGAAAATCTCTATATTTCCATTACAGCGAGGCATAACAGGGATGCTAAGACGTCTCAGGTCTTTCAAGAATTGTATGCAGCTACAATAATCCGAATTTCAAGGGTGACTGCTTCCAGAAGACTTCATGAGAGAGGGCTGTTTGTAAGCAGACCCGTTGTTTGCGTCCCGCTTAGTTCTGCGAACAGGAGAGTATGCTTAAATGACCGTTCTCTTCAATAATGAGTCCAGGTTCAGCCTAACCAGTGATTTTCGGCGTACTTTCATATGGAGAGACCCAGGGACCCTCTACCTGTCCTCCTATGTCCAAGAAATTGACCATTACGGCAGGGGAGGCTTGATGGTCTGGGCAGGCATCATGTTGGATGACAGCACACGCCTCCATGTCTTTGAAAAAGGCACTGAGAATTATATATATATATATATATATATATATATATATATATATATATATATCATTAGTGTGCCCAGAAGTTACATAGAGACATATGTCTCCAAGATTTTTTCTAGCAATAAAAATATTTCAGAAAAATTCTTCTTTTATTATATAAGGTTCACAATTACGAGGTTACCAATAACCCTCGTGTTGCTTCTAGTGCGACGTGAATAAGAAACCTTTTATTATACTATTATAAATGCTCTAAACTTTAAAAAAAAAGAACTCTCATGCTTACATTTTTTCATCATTAAGAGAAAAAATGAATCCATGTAAACCAATTACTGAGAAAAGAATATGAAAACCTTTGCTGTCTCTGATATTTTCCTCCGGTTCGGTGTTGAAATATAAAGAAAGGAGGATGCATCTCTATAGAAGATGTAGTTCGCCTTTCCCAACAATTTCATGGGAAAGGAATGTAGACATTCTTTTCTTCCAGACAGTGATCTATGAGATCCTAAAACAGGTCTTCGGAAATGCCCAGCTCAGCGTATCACCTCTTTCTCTTCACAAAATACGAAGCAGTTATGAGTTCATTTAATATTTTAAGTAGAGAATTTCCTCATATTTCTAGATGAAAATAATTTGGAAGTATTAAAACAAACATATTCTTCAGATTTATCGGAATGCAGTATTAATATTTTGACTACAGAATGGTAGCTATGGAAAGTGGAATTACTGGCAAACCAGACTAGATTAACTTTTGTAGAAGTAAATCTTCTTTACGAAAATACCTACTTTGCACTCTCTTGTACATAGATATTTTTCTAAATAACCATAAACTTTAAATTTTTATCGCCTTTGCCTGTAACAGCATGTACTACTAAAACTACTTAAGAAACAGTACTTCTGGAATTCGTGTAAACGGACTATGTTATATATGTGTGTGAAAGGGAGAGTGTTTATCAGTAAATGAGGAAGTCTTAAATATTTTGAAAAAACAAAAACAGAGAATAAATATAATTTTGAATGAATTAATGTGCATAGAATTTTTCAAAATAGTAACCTTTTTTTCAATTATCAAATGATTTTTTTTATCAGCTTTTTACTCTTGTCGGATTTAACTGATTCTGGTTAGAAGGAATTTTTGTTTTCTTTATATCTTTTTCCTCAAATGACCTTTACTTTTGTACCTTAATAACATTTTTGTTATCGATCCTTGAACATTTTCAAATTGGATAAATAAGATTGTTGTAGCGTATACTTTAGTTTTTACTAAGAGGTAATTATAAATTTAAGAAATTGCTTCTTTCATGCAGAAGACGATACGCTACCTCAAGAAATAAATTTCTGTGCACGCCATTGATGATATATATATATATATATGTGTGTGTGTGTGTGTGTGTATTAAGCAGGAAATCAAAAACAGCATTTAAGTACTTTTATTTTCTTTCTTTTAATTTGTCTTTTTCGTCATTATTTCTTATTTTTTGTTTTTCTGAGTAATAATTTATTTTTATTAAGTCTATTTTATTTTTAATAAATATTGAAATCAATTTTATGAATAAACGCATTGCAATAATTTTAATTATTGGTTTAATTTTTTTTTATCAATGCTATAATTAGGTACGAGTAATTTGTTATTAGTTAATATAGATGTTTTATAAGTTTATATATATATATATATAGAAACCAAGTAAATCGATGCTAGTCTAAATTATGAATTATCCAAGTAAAAAAAAATTGGATACCCAATGATTTGCATATACAGACAACTATTTTCTAAAGGACTTTTAAAAAAAATACTTATAATACTTGGCGATGTAATAATGGCGATACCTGAACTTTATCATCTACACAAAACAATGAATATTATTTAATTTGTTGTTCAGCGGTCATTAACAGCATTTTTCCGGAAGTTTATGTCAGACATAAGTAAGCGGTGAGTCAAACCCTGCCCAATTCTTTTTAAGCTTCTAATATTTTTTTACTGTCATTTATCCCGCTCCGATTAACCGGGCTTTTGGGGAGGATTTGTTGTTGAATGCTAAATTTCCGGTAGATGTATTGTGTTTTCATACAAGACTTTCAGTCATTGTAACTTTCTTCCGTTGATAATTTAATAGTAGACGCTTAAGTGAATGTCATTTTTCTTATAATAGGATTTTCAGATGATTTCATGCCTCTTTTTTCAATGGATGAGCTAAATCAATCACTCTATAAGCGAATTGCATGTAAAAATGAAACTGAAATTGCACACAAAAATATTTTTTTTTCCTTTACTTTTCCGTTATATGTTTTAAGACCATGTAAAATATTTATAATTTTATATTTAATTAAATGTTTATATTTTTTTCAAATATCAAACAATGTAATGCATGCTGATTGTACTTTTGTAGGTACAGCCAAAAATAAATCTATTCAAGAACTCTATTCATCCTTTTCCTTAAGAAATTCTCCTCTTCGAAAATTGCCCTTTTACAAAACAAAATTTGTTTATTATTTAGAAAATATGTACAATTGTTTTTAAATTTCTTGTCTTGATCCTTTACTTAATTACTTACTGGTATTGATAATAAGTTCTACTATATTATACCAATGTTTTAATTTCATTATTTATTTTACAGAATTATTATTAAATTTTCAAATTAAATAAACTTAGTAATAATTAAATACTTATAATTAAATGAATAAGCTTTCTGTTTTGCATTTATGCTGGTTTAAATGACATGATTTCAGCTCTGATTTCAAAAGGAGTACAATACATGCTTGTTAAACATAGTGCGAGTGGATATCGTACAATTTTATTGATTACTAAGAAATAATAGGGATATCTTGATAAAATTTATTCCGCATTTTAATTGTTCTTCATATACATAATGATGCAAATGATTGTTATTATTATTGATTTGGTTTCAAGAAACCGTAGATTGAAGTAACCTGTAATATCGTAAAGTTTTAATTTTTATCCTGGGGTGCCGATTAGATTATTTATCACTATAAATAATCTAAATAGAAACTTGAGTTTTATTTATTGTTCTTAAGATATAGCTAAATAATCACCATCTAAAGTTACGCATTTCTATTAGCATTTCTTGGCCTTTCGAAGGCCGTCATTGTAGAACTCAGTATATTTTGATCTCTACCTTCTCCATACTGATGGTTACTTCAATTACTTCAAACTTTCTTGAAACCAAACAAATCATCATCAATAGCTGTCATTTAAAACATTATATACAGGTTCAATTTATATGCAGAAACTTTTTTACCCATATATCTTGGTTATTTTTTAGTAATAATTAAAACTTTACGATAAGCCCTCGTACATATCTGTTTTTTTTTCTTTTTGTTTTTAATTATTAGACACAGTTTTCTAAATTCGTAAATTTAATAAATTGCTTATGAAATACATTTTTAACCTCGTTAAATTATTATATATTTGCTTCTATTATTGAAATCATTCATCTTCTTAATTTTATTTTAAACGAACATGAATCTCTCGTTTTGCATCACTTTTAATATGAATGCATCACTTTTAATTGAACTAATTTTGTCAGTCTTTTTCCTGTGTGGCTTTACAAGCATGAAATTAGAATTGAGGAAACAACTGTAGGCTGTAATATCAGAAATGAAAGTGGACACATAGAACTTTTTTTTAATAAGAGTAACAAGTTGTACTTTTTAGGAATAAACTAGTGTGTAGTAGAATAGAAAAAGCTAATTGAAAATACCCAAAATGAAAGATGAACTTTTATGCGTTCTCAGTGCTGCTGGAAGAGGGAATGCGACTTAATGTGGATTTAGTCCTGCCAGATAACCCGTTTTACGTTTTTATTGCTGTGAGTGAGATTAAATGGTGGTAATCGAGGGGGCTAATGATTATGCTGAGCGGCCACGAAGGAATGATCTCTCTTATTTATGGACAATTTCAATTTTATGTTTATTATTTATAATTCGTACTGTTTTTCACGTGTTACGACAATGATGCGTATCGATGAGATCTGTATACTCTGATTTTGCTTACATGAGATTTTTCCGCTGTGCCCTTCATTTGGTTCTCACAGGTATAAGTCTATTTATACCAGATGAGTTTGTTATCAAAGATAACACAGATTGACAATAAAGTTGATAAGCAAGAACTTCCATCAATATTTCTTTTATAGCTGAATTGACTGAGCTGCTTACCCCGGAAGGCCCTCAAGTATTTGTATTAAACATAAATAATTATATTTCTGAAATTTATACATAATATATTTTGACTTTTAATACAGAGGATTAAATGAATATTAATTTATCAGAATTGTCATATAAAATTTATGGAATTGTATATTAATACAATTGTAGAAGGTGCTCGAAAGAAACAACTAATGTGTTCCATCTATTGAAAGAAATAGCTAATATGTTCAGTGGTATTTCTTTATTATTCATATAAATTGTTAAAAGAAATGAAAAGGATTTGCATATAATGAGATGTTGAATTTAATATGATTTGAGAAGAAATTTTTTTAACATTTCAAATGTTAATAAGTTTCCACAATTTATTAATTTAATTTAAGTATCTTCTGATTTTTTCCATTCTAATCTCATGAAATTATGATAAATTAATTACATTTTACAATGAATGAATTACTTCAATTTACTTAGGAGAGGAGTCTTGAAAATTGGCCTATTTAAGGTGTGGTAATTACTTCTTTTGAATAAAATCAATAACGGTTGCTCAACATCTCTTACAATGCGAGCTGGTTAGTCTTAAATTGTAATTTATCTTTTCAACCATATACTTTAACAAGTATTCTGACCAATTACTATTCTAGATTATTGACAAGGTATTTTTTTATGCAATCAAATTTTATTTTACAGTTTTTTCACTGAATTTTTTAATCTCTTTATTCAACAGTTTGTAATTAAAATTCGTCTTTTCTCAAGTCAAATTCTTTAAACTATATAATTACTGCAATTATTAGCAAAATAATTTCTTATTTGCTAAATTAAGCTTTAATAGTTTATATCAAAATTATATTAGAGTAAATTAATTTCCTCTGTATTATTAGATATTTTCATTGTTTCGTATTTTTGCAATTTCTGATATTACAATTACTGAAGTTCTGTAAAATAGAGTATTTTTATTTAATTGCGTGAAGTCAGAAAAATACATACTTATGTCGGCTAGTAAATCGTTAACTGTTCAAAGGATAATGTTTATAAACTGTGGTGTGACGTTTTGATTTTTAATGCATTTGAACAATTTATTTATAAATAGCTAGTTGAGCTAAAAAAAAAAAAAGTGTTACGTAATGTAAAATCAGAAAAATATTACACTGAAGATAATTTTGTTTTTAAATTTGTTAAGTAAAAACAGATATGTAAGTCATTGCTGTAACTCCATGTTCCTAACATTTTTAGGAGTAACTATTAACACAAGATATGAATAAACAGTCTTAAAATAACAAAAAAGTACGTTACAAAATACTCATTTTTTGTTATTTATAAAATAGCTGCAATACATTTTTATAAAATTTGGTACTTTTAACATCATCATTATCCTGCAAGCTACAGATCAAAGTGCTTACATTTTTCTGTTCCTTTACACTGAAATTATAATTAATTACAACAAGTTGAACTACTTATTTTAATAAAAGGCGAAAAGTGATCATGCGTGGAAAGTAAAAAGAATAAAAAAAAGTGGATTTTTAGGCGATTTTATTCTAATCCGGATAACTCCGGGGTGAGTGAAAATGTGACATTTTGTCGAACAGATGGATTCATTTCCTCTTGATATCAAAACACCCTATTTCAGACAAAACGACAGACAAACCCATTGTAACCGATTCCTAGTTCTAGGACATTCCTCTGAATAAAATACATCACGAAATGACAGCATTAGACAAAAGGGGTCTGGCAACAGCTATGCATTAGTCATCAAAAAACGCCCTCTTTCGGATTTCTAACAAAATTCGAAATATTCTTTTCACTGAGTCATCAGGGTAAAACTTTTTTATTGACACGGAAAAAGTCTAAAAAATGTTGTTGGTTGCAAAAAAAAAAGAAGCCCCCGCCTCTTTTTAATTCAAACTACTAGGTTACAGGAAACTGTTCTGTGTTAATAGATAACAGAGGATATGGGCGGAATAAAGTTTTAAAAACCTTCTCATATCAATGGCAAGTTTATATTCATCGTCTCAAAAAGAACACTTTTCTATAAAACGTAATGGAAATTCAACTGGTGCGAAATGATGTTAAAAAAAAAAAAAGAATTTCATAATAAATTTATTTTGAATTTCGAAGGCTGAGAATATGATGCAAATGAAAAAAATGGCACTGTTCACAAAATAAATAAATAAATAAAGTGATGTCATTCATCTTCTTTACGTTACCACCTTCATCGTATCAATATTAATTAACTTTGATAAAAAAAACTTTGATTGATGTGCATGCAAGAACCTTTACTTCTCAGAAAACTGATATTAATATAAGACACGAAAGCGCAACAGTATTGTAAGGAGAACATTTTTTATTTTCATAAAATATTTTTATCTGTTTAAAACGTTCTTTGATGTCCTGAAAAATAAAAAGAAAAGAAAAGAGAACAGTCAATTTGATTTGTCTTGTGAAGCTTGACTACTCGTGATTTTCTCCAGGAATTTCACTTAGGCAATTAAAGAACCAGATAATCACATTTTTGAACTATATTTATTCTTATCTAAGGATAGTAAAGTTGGTTAAGGTCCTCAACAAGCGATCATCAGAAAATTCTACTTATTTGACAAACCACGAAACATATGACTAAATCCGATTTCTATCTGAACAATCCGACTATAGAATAATTTTCTGATTCTAAATGCCTGGCGTAAAAATTGCTATGCTAAACTTCAAATTCTTCGCTGCTTATAAACACTTCACCATCACATACTCTTATCCAATACTTACGTGTATAAGTCACGGTTCATTCACAAACAGAGGTTCAAGTACCTTACGAAATCAAAAGTAGAACATTTTGACACACTTTTTTCGATTCTTCATAAATCAACTATTTTTGCTCATTTCAATATGAAACTTTGCCAGTTTGTGTAATAAAGTGTATAGTTTAAAATATTGGGTCAAGTTTTGCTATTTAATTAATATATTTTCTGATACAACATGAAATATGCGTACAAAAATTTGAAAAATAAATTAGCTTACCTTACGTTACCCACAAGATAACGTTTGAAAATTGTACAGTAGAACCATAATTCTTATACCAAATTAAAGCTAAATAATGACCTTATTCTGTAAACCTCGAATTTTAAATTTATCTTACATGAAAAAAAATTGAAAAATTAAATAAGCTACCAAGTTTGTATTTAGTAACTTTTTTTCATGTATCATGTTATAAAATAAAATCTAATCATCCTATTAACAAAACTGAGGTTCACAGAATAAAGATCTACAAGTACAACACTCATGTAAAATTTAAAAACTCTACATGCAAAACATTTTTTTTAATCCTGTGTTAAAGAGTGAAAATAACAAACTGAGAAAAAGAAGTTTCTTTACATAGCATTACATAGAACAAGCCACTTTATACATTTACATTTTTTATTGCATAGGGCTTAATAATTGTCGGATTTTGACGCGGTTTGCTTTAAAATGCTCCTAACATTCAACACTATTTTTTGAAAATAAATTTGAAAAATCAAATTTTTGAAGGAGCAAAGGTACTAAGTCCCCTTAAATCAATTAATATCACATAGAGTTGCAAGAGGTTTGTTGACAAAGCCATCCTCTTATGTAATCATTTTATATAATACCTGAGAAAAAATTCTGAACCATAACTGAGATTTAAAAAGAAAGAGAATTTTGCAAAGTAAAGAATTAATGAATACTCTTATTTTGTTCTTTATGTAAAATTTAACTTTATCACGCTAATCACTTTTAAAGTTTAATTTCTACTATCATTAATTAGCCGAAAATGTGATTCAAGTTGAGAGGTACGCTCTTATTTTTAGTTTTAGATTTTATGTGATTTCGTTCCGTTCTGTTGATTTTACTTCTTCCATTG
>BMAW01057368.1:539358-789585 GCA_019974015.1 Nephila pilipes | reverse complement strand
AAAACATCAGATTTTAAAAGTGAAAAAAGGTTCCTACTGACTGATTAATCTAAATTTAAAAATTTCTCATTGAAATAAAGAGAATAAATCGACTACTCAGTGAGGGAATGCAATCTCATTTGATATTCTTCCTTGTTCATTATAAAGCATGAATGTGATTATGAAATATAACTTTTGTAATATACTCATTAGCGAGGAAGTATTCTGCAAACAAATTAACAATTTATTTATAACTAACTAGTATGATTTTTATAGGAATTATCATTGATTTGAAGTATCATGTAAGTAGTTCTTTTGAGCTTACATTCGTTTTACCAAAAACTAGATATGGACTATATTATATCGATCATCTTGTGAAAAAATAGGAACTTAGATAGCTTTAAATTATTCCATCAGTTCTCCAGGGCACCAAATTGAGTCTAAATATATTTTGGGAAGTAGAATTTTCCAAGCATTATAAAGTGCTTAAAGAAGCCTTGTTTTGAGGCTAAAAGCTCATCACGTTACTGAAGAATCCCTTTTAAAAATACAGTAAGAAAGTGAAATTTTGATCATACAGGTAGATATTGAAGAATTGGAATTAAAATATTATACATTTTTTTTCATTTCATGTCATTTTTTTAGATTTGTTGATGTTACTGATTAAGTATAATTAATTTTTTAAACTGGATATTCAAATTCTATGTGTTGTACTACTATTAGTTTTATTAACAATTAAAAGAATTTTTGAGAAATTATCGAAATACCTTCCAACTTGTGGATAGAAATGCTTTAATAAAATTACCTGAATTATAAATGTGTTACTGAAAACATATAAGAAAGAAAGTAGTATTTTGCTGCTTCAAAACTGACTAACGTAAACGTAAAAAGATGATGGCGCTCGTTCGATGGACACGTCTCGGCTGGCTTTCCGATTGCTGCTTTCTACCTGCTCTACTATTTCCTTTTATGAGAAACAGCATCAATTGTTTTCTACCCTATGATAAACTGGATAAACCATGGCTGAAGTTATGGATACTGCTATCATTACTGATGAAGTGAATGCCTTCCTGGGTCATAGTAAACATTTAAAAGCAGCTCGAATTCATTCTTTAATTGAAAAAATTCCTTTCAAAAGCTATAAAGCAGTTTGTACCCTTCTTTCTCAAAAAAGCGATGAAATCGGATCCAATAATGGATCTCTCGAAGCATCTGCCTAATTCCATATTCCCTTCCTTCTTGATTATATGATTCTCTCTCTCTCTCTCTCTCTCACACACACACACACACACACACACACACACAAACACACACAAAGTTATACTATATCAAGCCGAAGCACTTTTGAAATCCGGACAATAACTTATCCTCCCCCCCCTACCAAACGAATTTAAAGATAATTCCAAAACCGATAAAAATTCTCTCTCATTTCCAACCTTTCCAGAAAAACTCAATCCATCATCACAGCTCCAATAATATCTCCTTCACTCCCCTCCCCTTCATTCCAGGTAATCCTGATAAATTTAAAATGCGATAAAAAGAGGAAAAACAAACCCAATAATAATAACTTTAACATAAAAAAAAACTCATTTTCCAACTCCCTCAACACTCAAAATGACATTTCTTTAAAAAATAAATTCAATTCGCTTGACATAGACAGCATCGAACATTTAATCCCCATTAATCCATTAATTCTTTCTAATATTATTAACCAAACCGCAACACTCAATAATTTGCCCATTTTAATCACTGAAAAATCCTAGGCAAAATTAATGGTAATAACTTAAAACTTTTCCAAGCACATACCCAGGCCACCCCAGCTGACAGATATGCCAAACTCGTTATCCTTGAACTCCCCATTTGACTGATAATGAGATTCGAATATTAATACAAACCTATCCAATATCATTAATGAATTAAATACTCAATGAATCCAAATCGAAATGTGTCGCATTCTCCGATGCCGTAAAACAAATCAACCCATGCCGCTCTTTTTTGTCCAACCCCATGAAAACCTAAGCAAAAAGAAATTTTTTCTAATGACCTCGTAGGTTACACGGAAATCAAATACCGGTTAAATCGAACCGAAAATGTTAAACCAATGTTATCGCCGTCTGTCTTTTTTCCACCATTCCAAGTTGTGCACTCGCTTCTCTAAATGTCTCAAATGCTGTAATAATCACTTTTCTAATTAAAATAACCAAACCTCTAGACACCCCACTCAAATATTGCAATTGCGGCGGAACATACACAGTTAACTTCACAGAATGCTCTTCAACTCCCCTACCATTACGCTTGGGAAGAGCGCAGCAAAAAAGTCAAACAAAACGAAACTGCCTCTTCACTTCCTCAAACAAAATTCCCTCTCCACCATATTCTCACCCCCTCCCAAATAATTCCTCCCAAAACGTCAATTCCTCATCATTCTTTAAAGATATCAAAGACTTTTTCTAAAATTTTAGCATAGATGAAATTAAAAAATCCATGGCAGCTTTCCAAAATCTTTAACCACTGTTTTTAATCCAAATTTAGATACATTTCAAAAATTCCAAATAATACTTGACGCCTTCTAAGAAATCTGTAACATTTGGTGTGAACCCCAATTTAAAACCTAATCAGAAGGCATTTTTGCCTCCCTCTACGCACAATCCGATTTCATCAAACTCTTTCTTCCCCTATCTCTTCTTTTCTGAACTTACCACTGCATAGAGGCTAGCACTTCTGCCTTTCATCCCAGGGTATTATCCTCGAGAACAATCACTTCTCTTCTTCCTCTACTTTCCCTTCCGGAAGGCGTTATAAACTCGCTTTAAATTTTAAATTTTAATTGAGTAAAAATGAAAAGAAATAAATAAAGAGATAAAAATGAAATAATCAAAATCCTTCCTTTCTTTATTTTTTGCTTACATTCTCTTTTCCTCTTGTTCAGTCATTATCTGATTCGTGCTTCAACACCTTGTAAACTGTTTGTTTCTTCTTGCTGTTAAAAATAAAGCAAGGGTACATCACTGACCTAGGCTTGTATTCAAGAATTTTATAATTGTTGTTTCAATATTGACTTAATATGTTTTTTTTTCTCCTCACTCACTCACTCTTTTGCATCTATTTCAGAACTATTAAATGTAGATTTTACATTGGATTTTATTGTACATCTAACTCCTTTATAACTAAAAACAGTGAAAGGACATTTATTTATGCTACTTATACCTGTTATATATGAGAAAGAGTCATGAATCTGCATATAATACTAATTTTCTAGGACAGTTTTTTTTAGTCATCTCATTGAAAAAACTTCTTATATTAAAGCTTCTTTATTTTTCTTTGTGTCTAATACATTAAACCTGAAAATCTTTATGCTAATATTAAAAGTGCTATATTTTAAAAATTACATTCATTTCTTTATTAACATATGGAGATTTATTTTAGAATGCTTATTTTTTACATCATGAGTATACTTGAAAAATCATGTCTTCATTTTAAAATTAAAATATAATAAACTTATAATAATAAATTTAACATTGTTGATTTTAAGGATTTTCAGAATGCATTTAAACGTTTTGACAAAATCTGTGAAATTTTTCTCAGGAAAGTTTGTTTTTCATAATGTTTGTCTTAAACGTAATTTAAATATATTAATCTGTTCATTATGTTACAATTTGAATATTTTTAACTCACAAAAATATGAATTTCATAGCAGCTAAAATTAATCAATAAGGGGAATTTTTTCCAAGGGGAATCCCCAAGAATCTTGGGGGGAAAGGCCAAGGAAAAAAGTCAATATTTAACATTTGAAATGAAAATTTACTTATTGCACTTACTTATAAAGCACTGACACAACATGGAAGTAGAGACTTTGGAATATAAAAAACATTGTTACTCTAAAATTTAAAATCATTAAAATAATATGTTATGTAGTTTCTTTACACTCATTTTAGAATAACATAAAATAATATAATAATGAACTTGTAAAATTCATTATTCTACTTAAGAAAGTTTTTTTAAAAAAAAAAATATGCTAGAATGAATTTCTCTCGTTTTCATTTATGCATAATGAAAAACCCGAATGAATAATCATTAACATAACTGATGTGGGGATTGCTGAATGTTTAAAAAAACCCGAATGAAATGATTATTTTACTTTAACACTTTCTTACAAATTACAGAAATATATGCGTTAATTATTTAATTTTTACCAAATATATTTTTTTATATTAAATTTATTAAATTTTCCTATATAGATGTTTTTTTTTTTTTTTTTTTTTTTTAAAAAAAAATAATGTATAGGTATGTTTGAGGTAACTGATCCGTCTTCGACAAGGAAAAAGGATCTTATTTTTATTACATATTTAAAAAATTCTCAGAAGAGTAATATAAGTCTTATTTTAATATTGTGATATCTGTATACTTACGTATATGTTTATGCAAAGAAAATCACATTTATAAACATAAGTAACTACTTATGAACTTATAATAATCAATAGCTGTATTTACATACGTCCGTCGTATACTTACTTTTGAAAATTTGCGTAGCACTTTATATTATGAACAAAATTATAATTTCAAAATTTAAATTTTATGATTTAAATTTCCCTGAATTCTATGCAAATGCTGTGATATATTTAAAATTTATAAGCATTCACTAGAAAAAGATATATGCTCACTGTATAACTAGGCTCTCTCGCGTATTTTCCTTCAACTAACCTCTCGGAGACTTTCGTATGACCTTATTTGATTAGAGAACTTCCTCTAGTAAATGAATAGTTATTTACATAAGTTAGATTACAAATATCGAAGAGTTTGAATAAGATTGATGTAATAACATTTATAAAGTACTAAACGTTAAATATTGAGAGTTTTAATACAGAATAAGAGGTAGGAAAGTTAGATATCTGAGGATAGAGAGACGTGTGCTTACACTAATAAGAAGATAGAGGACAGATGAGATTCGAAATTAGGGTGGGGTGATCACCAATAAACGGACGTGCAGTAGGATCCAACTTACAAGCTTAGGACTAACTCGGATTCGGTTTGAAAGTAACAGATAAATTATAATTTATAAAATTAATCTTTAAATTCGGTTGAGTGTAAAGATTTGTTCCAAATACGTAATAATATAGATAATGAATTTTGAACATTCGAAGATTCGAATAAAACCAATTTTATTTAATGATTGACTATTTAATTATTAATTAAATTTTAATTAGTAATGATTATGCAACTAATTAAGAGAAGGGAAACCGTTACTACTGGATAGTGCTAATACTTTCCTAATTTTAAAATGTGGAAAATATCAGTATTATGGATAAAATAGAATTTGAGGAAAACGAACATGACGGTATATTTTATAAAGTGGAGAGAACATTTATTTACAATTTTAAAATTCAGTTTCCTACTTATCAAATTCTCATAAATAAGGAACCAGAAAAGTGTATATAACAGGAATATCAAAAAAGGCAAAATGGGAATATATCATTTACTTTAATAACATTTCGCGCGCGTGGCATTCATTTATGAATGACAAATGTTAACGAAAAAATTGATGTCACGTTTACATAATACTGAATATTTAGCTGCGTAATTTTGCATTTGAATCGCAATGAAGTACAATAATATCAAACTTTAAAAAAAATTGAAAAGATAATGCTATTCTAATGCAATTTTGGAAGAACAAATAACTCAAATAAACGGATGTAGTATGATTCAATAATGCATAAAATTAAAGTTCTTTTAACTCAGTAATAAAATTTCCGATCATCTCGATAGTTTTTTGCAGTATAATATATGGCATTATTGTAGGTATAGTCGCCATACAAAACAATTATAAATTGATATCCTGCCTCTAAAAATGAATCAGATATAAATTTTATTAGTATTTATTGTACACTGATTATTGTATTTTTTCACGCATCATTATATTTTTACGCTAGCTGAAACACCTAGGGTTGAGTAGAAGTTATATGTTTATCTAGTAAACTTCGCTTGATGATCAAAATACGAATCCCATAATTTAAGTGTTTTTATCAAATCTCTTCCCTATCTTCCTTGCCAGGGAATATATACGTAAATAAGAAAATAAAGAGCTGTAATGAGAAATGTTACTAAAAATCAGATTAAATATTAATTTTAGCAGTATTAATAATTCATGAAAAATATTACAATTTATCATTGATATTGATTACAAGAGGGAATCAAAAGCCGTTATTAACATTTAAGTATCTTATAATAGGAAGTATAACATTAATTAGAAGAATCTTCACAATTTCTAATATATCTTTTAATTAAAATATTTAATCAAAAGTAAGATCATGTTTACTCATTTATGAAAGCATTTATATTTAGCCTTAAAATGGCCTTTGTAAAAAAGTAAAACCACGCGCACGAACTTGGCGAAAGACTCTCAACTTTAAAATCTTTTAATTAAAGAAAAGAATTGTTTTCCTTCGTTTTGAGTGAATTCAGAGTTTTCTTAGAACTCTGGAACTATTTGAGTCATTCAATATGAGACTCGATCTCATAACAGAAAGGCTGCAAAAAAAGTGCACCAATGTATAGTAGGTAATCAAAACGAGTTTCTGAAAGCTCCTATATTTATAATCATGTGAAGGCTAATAGTTCAGGCAAACAATTTTCGGTTGCGAATTTTATGAAGACAAATTGCCAACTTCAAACAGTTCATATTTTATTTTCAACTATCGACTGTTCATTATAGTGAATTTCTAAAATTGTTTAATCAAAATTTCATCATTCCAAAAAATCACACATTTTGTCTCCAAAAATGTTTAATTCAACCAAATGATATCAATTGTCATTCAAAAATAACACCGGTAGCAATAACAAAATCTGTACCTGCGACATGAAATATTTTCGACATTGCGCTTTGCGAAAACAAATACAACTATCTTTAAATTCGACAAAAACAAAAACCATCAAATAAATCGTGAAAGGGAATTAAATAAATAGGAAGTGGATTCTCGTTAAGGGTGTTTTTTTTCGGCCTTTTCATCCCAATCCTTTCTAATTATCGTGCGAATTCATGTTGTCAAACAAACAAACGCAAAATTGACAGAAGAGGACTCGACTATTGTTTGACTAATACTCGCTTTCATTGGAGTTCTATTTTAAGAACATGGACACACAAAAAAAGGATTTGTTTTATTTTCCCTCGTGGGAATTAAATCTCCAGGGATATCGAATATAAATAATTATTTCATTTGTAGGCCAAGGATAGATTTTTTTTGTAAGAATTAGAAGTTTTGTGAGAGAACTCTGTTTCTTATGGAAAAAAATTATCGTATATTAATTATTTTTATGAATTACTGTCCTTTGGCATAAGTTTTAGTTTTTTTTATATCTTTGTATTATGTTTTAAACAACCGTTAAGTTTTTGAAATCGTCTTATAATAGTCGTTCATAACACATTGACCGCCAAAAATTAAGGTACAACAAAAGTTTTGAATTCAGTTTGAAAACAAATGAACATTGAAAGGATGAAATCTGTATGAATCTTATTTTTAACAGCTACTTATTGAATTTTGCATAATTTTAAAATCAGGTCTGATTTTCAGTCAACATTTTTTTGAAATGTTTATTGCTTGATAATAAAATCACAGATTCTTATGGAAAAATTAAATAAGGAGGTTTTAATGAATTATATCCGTGCCTTCTCCTGATGCATTCACGGAATCGAATTTCTGTTCTGTCAGTTAAGTTGTCGACCCCTGGAATGAGAAACAATACTTAAACAAGGAGCAATCTTTGCTTCAGCTCTCTTAACGACTTCAAAGGATAACTTAAAGCAGCCATCTGTCTGCTGAGGAAGTCTCGAAGATGCTCCGTTGGATCCAGAAACAGAGTAAACCATTCCTTTCGCTCTAAACTTTGATTCTCAACATATTCCTAAACACGCCTAGATTAGCATTGTCATCCATTAAGATAAATTCGTCACCAATAGCACTATCCTATGGTGTAACAAGCAGGACAAAGATCAAGTCCTGACATTTCTCACAACAGTCAGAGCTCCTCCAAGCAATTCATGAAGGTCAGTATGACCATCTAGATGTATTCCAGCCCGAACGCTGAGTTCACCTACTCTTTAACTATGTGTTTTAATAGGGTTATGTTGGTAGTATCTGGTGTTTCGTTCTCTTCCGACAGCAACCTTCCAAAGACAACCGGGAACTCTTTTGTGAAGAGTGCAGAAACCCATTGCTGTTTGGTTCAGGTAACGTGCTGTTTTACCTGTCGTAAATGGTCTCTTCTGTGTCGTCAATTAAGAAGGACATATTTCCGCACTTCCGAAGTCAGTGTTCTCTTCTGATGGAGGTTTATATCTAATCTCAAATAATGCAAATAGTTATGCACGAAACTTTCTTAAAATAAATTTTATACTAAATAACTATGACCCAAACAGGGTTTTTTAAAAGGTCATATAATGAATGTTGACAATTTAGCCCAACAACTAGAGACAATTTGGCACGAAATTCAGCAAGAAACCATCCGGGAACCTTATCAGTCTATGCTACGCTGGGTGACAGCTTGCATCCAGGCCAGAGGTGGACCAATGCCTTATTGACTCTCTCCGTTTGTAACGGTCAAACTCTGAAGTAAATTATTCAGTTGTTCTGAAATCTTAATCTTTATTTTTCGATGTATGTTCTACGCATCTAACAATTTTTATAGGACAATTTCTTCTTGGTGCGTTGTGGTTTTTTTTTTTTTTTTTTTTTTTGTTATAGAGTGTAATACATTCGTATTGAGTATCATATTACACCGGGGAAAAACGAAGCAATGTCGAAAAAATTCGATTTTAAATTTTAACTTTTTTACTAAAAAAACCGAGCTATAATGCGCATATGAAACATAAACTAAGTTTTTTTTTATATTTATATGATACACTCAATGATTCCCAAAAATATTTTGCAATATATATGCGTACTTATGGAATGTAATTAAAAAATTACATGATTACAAAAGATTTCTACACACAGTATCAATCACTCAAATAAAATATATGTACTGTATGAATTTTGCATGGCTAATGTCGCTTAAATATATCTACGAGACAATGATGAGCAGTATTGAACAGATCCGAATAAATTTCAGTAAGTGAGAAAGAATCAAAGCTGTCCATTTATTTTAGTATTGGCTTTATGCTTCAATTGCTCGTTCTTACTGTTTACGAATTATTTGTCCTATCTTTATATGGTTATAGAGGTACATCTTATTTTAATCAGAAATTAAATCCTAATTATATAGGAAGAAAACATTAAATCAAAGCATAGATTTCAATGATTTTCGGTTTTGATTATTTTGTTGTTTATTTTAGTGAAGAAAATCTTTTATCTAATTTTTTACTTTCAAAAATACTTTTTTAGTTATATATTTGAATATATTTGAACCTAATATATTTTAAAACCAAATGAATAAGCTCTTGTAATGTTTTTTTTATCAAATTTTAGTACTTTTAAAGCACCGAGTTTTGTTTTTAAAGCAAAGCTTCTTCAACTGTTTTTCAAAAGAACTGTTAAAACGAGTAAAAACTTTAATCAAATTACTGAAACACAAAATGTGTTCCATATTTTTTAATATTTAGGTAATATTTATCGTTAGATTTTTATATTTTCTCTTCGGAATTTACATTTTTCATCTAATTCTTCAATATTGTGCAATAATACATTGGATTATCGCTGTTTCTTAGTTAAGTATACTTCTCAGTAACTTGTATGAATCAAATGTAATGTTAAGCACAATGAAGGAATAATTATTATATCATCAACAGTTTAGGCTTAGTAATTCTGCTTCAGAATGAAATATTTCCTTTCCTAGATCAAAAAAATTATTAAAATCACATAATCTTTTTGTGACATTCCTTAAATCGAGCAAAAAAAAAAAAAAAAAATTCCTCAGTATAATTACTTGTACACATTTCCTTCTTTTCCAAGTATTTGATTCCATTTAAATAAATACGTTTTAGTTGAAAATTTATATATTTCCGTAATAAAAATCTCTTATTTATTCTAATAATTTACATTCTGCAGCTAATACTATAATATTTAAATTCTTATTCCTAAATCTGTATATTCAATTCTTTAATGAGAAGAAATCTAGATAAATATTTCTGACTGGAATTTGGAAAGAAGTTTTCATGTCACATTTTAATGAAAAAGTTATTTTAATGCGATTTTCAGATTCCATTTCAGTTATTTACAAGTCACTGGTGGAAAATAATCGAGATTTTTTCAATGTATTCACAAGCATTAGCAATTGTAAATTTGCTAGGATTTTATTTTCAAATTTGCAAAGGATACCATTCACATCTTCATCTCTATCAAATGATTTTTGGATACTCGTATCTTCAAACGATAACTCTCGAAATGGTTTGGAATTCACAAAAAATTCTGCTTCATATCTGTTACTTAGAATGGTTCGCTTTCTTTTGTTGACAAACTTCTTCATATTTAGTGAAACATGAAATTCAAGTAGTAAAGAGTTCTAAAAGTAATTGCTCTCTGATATTCATATGCATATTATGTGTATATTTGCATAATGATTAGGAATTCAAAAGAAATCAAACTGACGCTCAATTCTAATAAAGCTACTTGCGTCTTACTTCTTTCTTTTTCCACTAAAAATTTAAAATTTTAGAAAAATCAAAATAATAATGATATATATATATATAGTTATATATTTATGTTATGTCATAGGTAGACCCACGTCACCAAGTTATGTTAATAATGTGAAATGCGAAGCTTGCCAGAGCACTTTGAACTGAGCATTCTGCAGGTACCTTCCCTCAGAGCACTTTGAGGGAAGGTACCTGCAGAATGCTCAGTTTTCAAGCCGTTATTTCTGATAAGGAAAAATTTGTTCTTTCCTCGAAGGACGCGTGTAATAGCAAAGAATGCCAGACCGTTGTCAACGGAGGCAGTTCCAGTAGACAGATGATTTTACGAGGAGTACGGTGATCGGACGGAGAAGGCCAAGTCGGTCCATACGGCAAATTTTAGCTGAAACACACATGGACGCGTCCACAATGAACCGGCTGTGGCGAAGATAGTTGACACAAGGAAATGAAGCAAGTTTGAGGTGTGTGGATACTTAGTGACGTCAGCGCGCGTGGATCGACGCACCAGCCTACAAGCGAACCCAGAAACCACTTTTACCTCTATTCTGCAGCATGTTTGAAACATCCTGGATGTTTCCATATCGACCAGAACCATTTCCCGCCGATTGTTTGCTTGTGGCCTGCACTCATGGTGTCCGTTAAGAAGACAGTTATTGACCCCACAGCATATACGCCAATGTCTGCAATGATGCCCGTCTCGACCGATGTGGACGAGGGAATAGCGCATGGTCGTGTTCTCAGATAAGTCATGCTTCTGTTTTCCCGATGATAGCCCCCACGTACGAGTATGGTGTCGACTTGGAATCAGGTTCATGGTTTGGGGCGCAATTGCGTACGATCCCTGTAATGCATATTTCGGACACTATGATGGTCAAACGATACGTGGATGATTTGTTGTGGCTGGTGACACTTCCCTTCCTTCAGGGGGTGCCCAATACCTTTTATCAGCAGGATACTGCCAGACCGCACACCAACCAACGTGCTCTGCAAGGTATACAGATGCTTCCCTGGCCATCGTTCTATCCTTATCTCTCACCAATTGCACACATTTGGTATGTGATTAGACTCCATTTGCGGACCCTGCCACTGCCGCGTTCTGAAGACGAATTGTGACAAATGATTGTCACGGAAAGGATAGTCATTCCTCAGGACACCACTCATACTCTCACTGACTCAGTACCTAGTCGTGATGCATCGTGTATCACCGTCCCCGGTGGTCCTACAACCTAATGAGCTGTCACTGTTTTCGATCTGTATTATGCGTATCATTTTGAAATAAAGATCACTTACTGTTCGTTGCTATCTCTCTCTGTTTGCCGAGTTTCATCACTTGCTGGCCACTTTTTCCTGCGTGTATATATATATATATATATATATATATATATATAAACGCAAAGTAATTAAAACATTTCACTAATATAACAAAATAATTGAAATAAATTTAAAGTATTACAGATAAAATATTGCCTATAATTTTTTTAGATAGTAGAAAAAGTGAAAGAAAAATATTTATTTTTGATTGCAAAAATCTAGTACAAGGAAATTACCCAACTAAACAATTGAAAAAGGGAACAAATACCTGAAAGGATTCATGACAAAAATAGCAAGAAGATAAACTTCAAAATATAAAAAAGTCCAACCCCAAGCATGAAAAACATGCAAACAAAGAAGAGAAATAAATAAAAAATAAAATAATGGGACATTTAAAAATTCTGAATCTCGCTCATGACCGATTAGCATTTTCCTCATGTCTTAGAGGCACAATATTTTCAACAGAAAAATGTTATGTAAAAATAGGAAATTCCATGAAAATCAAACAAAACAAATTGCAAAAAGATAACATTGCAATCTAAGAAACCAAATAAAAAATATAGAGAGAGTTAAAAAAAAAAAAATTACTCCCAAAAAAAAAAAAAAAAAAAAAAAAAAAAAGAAAGAAAAAAAAACGATCCAAAAATTAGTCATACAGATTGAAAACTTACATCAGATAATTGCCTTGCAACAACAAAATATGCATTTAACTCTAACATGTCAAGATTTCCTCGCTTTGTTAAAACCGGAAACGTAGCGATGCTCTCTATCAGAGAGAAAGAGTAATAACACAAAGGAATCTTAAGGACTTTAAAAAAAATAGCAAAATGGGAAAAATAGAAGGAAAAAAAAGGAAATAAAAAATTTACAAACAAAATAAAAAAAGGAACAAATTTAAGAAAAATTATATAAATTAAAAAAATTTAAACCAAACTAAAAAGAAAGATACTAAAACTTATAATTAATATATTTCGAATTAATCTCAAGAAAATTCAGCATCCAAACAAGTTTTATTTGACTTATCCATGTTAACGTAAATATCTTGCCTTTCAGACACAAGTCTGATATTTTGCAATATTTATTTCTAAATTATATTTCTAAAAATGTATTCAGATTTAAAGAACTCCCAAATATTGTAACTTTGTGAATCTCGAAGGAGAAAGGGTCCTTTTTATCATATATATTACACGAAATTTTATTATCTTTCACTTTTTATAAAAAGAGAGAGAGATTTCGATATATTTATATTAATATCAGTCTACACTAAATTTAAATACACTGGATGCAAAGATAAGAAAGGTTTAGCATCTTTATCATTGTAAATTTGAAAGAAATTAACATCATCAATGTATCGAAAATTTTTAAGAAGATTATAAGCAGAAAAATTATCTTCATCAAAATGTAAATAAATATTGGCTAAGCAATTATTTGCAGGACCACCTTGTGATATATCTTAACTCTATTTATATATCTTATTAGTAAAAAATATATATATTTCTTTTAAAATTAACAGAATTCAATAAGTAAATTTTTCATATACAATAACCTTATTAATATTAAATTTCTTATAAATCTCTTTTAAAACTTTAATAAGACCCTCTCATGTCAATAGAATTAAAAAGATCTTCGAAATCATAGCTATAAGTAGCATAAAACTATTTATTATTAATATATTTGACTATATCAACACTAATTTTAATAATAGCAGCACTCTCCAACACATCTATAACATTTTCTATATTTTTTGTAATTTTTTGCCAGCAACTGTAATATATATATTGGAACTATTACTTACTTTTCTAAACTGTATAGGTTTAAATGAAATATTGGTGTTAAAAAATGTTATCTATTTTTTAACAATATTAGTATTAACACCAATTTTCTTAGAAAATGTTATAATTATCTTCTTATAATTATAATTTCTTTTTGACTATTGTTCATAAACCTAGAGTGATGATAAATTAAATTTATCATCTTCGTTTTATTTTTATATTCTTAACACCAATGTCGAGTCTCATTTAAATGCTATTAAGTTTGTAAAAATAAGGATTCCTCTTCCTCTGTGGACACACAAAGTGAGCCGCGCAAATTTCGTGCTCCAAATATATATATATATATATCTAATAATAATAATAATAATAATAATAATAATGATGATGATGATAATAATTCTTATATGTGCTGCATAAATATTATTTTGGTTTTTTAATGAGTTCTTCAAATGTGTAATTTTTTTAATATATTAATGGTAATTAGTGTTTCGTTCATATATATATATATATAAATTCTGGATTTCAAACACGTCGACTAAGCATATTAGATCAATACAAGTTTATTTTTTAAAATATTTCTTTTATTTGTAATGATCTGGAACTCATTCAAGTGACTGCAGTAACTCACTGTGCAAACTTTTTAATATTCAAAGAATTTCGATGATAGAGCTGCCCCGTGATGGTCATTAGCTCGTCGAAGGTCAGGTCCCAGTGGCCAAATAGAACTTCATTCACCCTTTATGCTTCCTCGCAAAGGCGTGACCTTCCTTTCCTTTTTGTGGCACCTCTTTCCGGCGATTATGCAGTTGAGTAGACCAGGCTTCACACGCTAGTTCCTTACAAAAGAGAGGGGCGTAGTGCCTATTCTATTGAATGGAAGGGGTGCTTAGGGTGCACGCAGATTTCATCGGAGTAAAGGTTGGTGACAGGTTATGGCTTCTGTCTCGTTATGGTTAAATTGCTCTCCCAGAACTCTTCAATTTTTGTGCCGATGCCGTCATCTGGGTTCGTCATTACTGCAGCCTGATTAGGGTTATCAACAATCGGACAACTTTTGTCGGACGTGCTTGTTTGTATAAATATCGCACTTGTGCAACACACTGTGCCATTGACAACGGACCTCACAAATTGGATCATTGTTCAAGTGACTAAAATCGATACCCAATATAGTATCCCACAACTTTAATAACAAGTCACGAGAGAAATTTGAGGTCCAGTTCCAAGAAACGAATAGTAGCTCTCTTTATTTCATACTATTGTCTTTAGTTTTGGTTTCACCAAAATAAATTGTGAATAAACGTACGGATTTAGAAACAACACTAAGCTACTGGTGACAGACCTTGGAATTTTGAATCATGGTCAAGTGACAAAGACGATACCTAAGCTGGCAACCCACTCTCAATGCAAACTTTAGGACTTTATAAGATTTGAAGCCATGAAAGATTTAACGTGACTCATTCCGCAACACGATTGGTTTTGAATTAAATCAGAATTTGAATATGCGGCTCGACATCGCTGACAACGTACTCATTGTCATGACAATTCGCCTACTACTTTCACTTTATTTCACCATTGTCCTGTAGAATATCGGAAGTTACTACACTTGAAGTGGAATTGAGCTTTAAAGTCCTCACGGGACGGGAAAATCAGGAAGATTAGATTGACGTACCTCATCAAGTATCATATTGAACATGGGACAAAATTTCGGGACGCTTCGCCAATAACCATCGAGTATTAAAACAGTTATTCAAAACATACTGGAATCTTGTTCCACAAAAATTATTTTATTGATTCATTAATTATATTTTTTACCTGAAGTAAGGTCATATATTCTTGAAAACTTTATTGATAACATTTTGTCTAAAGTTATCTTTATGAAGATAGGAGAACGCGCGAATAACCCTAAATTTCCGAGAAAGTAATTTTTTTTGAATAGTATTAAAATCAGATCACTTCTTTCTAGAGACGCGGAGTATAGCCTATTTAAAATTTATGTTAGAGTCCTTGAGATTTTGATGCTCAATGAATGCTTAAACTGTAGTAAGCAAAGTGTTGAAAATTGAAGGTGCCGTATACTTAAAATAATGCATATGAATCACATACGAAAATAAAAGTTCATCGAGTGGGAATAAATTAAAAATCGTCAGAGCTAGGGTGGCACACACTTCTAAACGAGAGTCCGGGTTCAAAAGATTTCTGTTAAAACCCTTCAAACATAATTATGGATGCAAATAAAACTATGCTTTAAAATCTTCAGATGACAAGACAAAGAAATTCAGAGAGTAAAGTAAAAGCTTAAGTGCATTTCTAGTCATCTGGTCTGTAATGATGAAGTCCGTTATCAAAGCCAAACAAAATTTAGTACTAGGTAGAGTCCAGATTGTACGAAAGATTCCCCATGCAGAATAATGGGATTTCTGTATGTTTATAATCAATGGGACTGGTCCTCAAAATCCTCTATTGGTGTGAAATTTAGAAAGTAATCAACCAACTCTAGTGTCACCTGTGTTAGCCGACTTAGGTTCGAAATTATGTTGTCATTCGTTAATTGACCTCGAAATCCAACACGAATCAAATCAACAAACCGATCAAGTTAAACAAAAATTAGCGACTCAAAAATATCACCATTAAATCCGTATATAGTTGAAACGATAAAAAGGAAGATGATGAAGTAATTCGCATAATAAAACCGACAAAATGAAGGCCATGAAACCAAATTAAAACGATGGAGGAGATGGATACTATGCTGAACGGATGATTTGTCTAAGCAATTAGAAGGCAAGGAATACTTCCTAGAATACAAAATTTATTAACTATTCTTGCGATTCTCTAAAATATTTCTTTACATTTTATTAACATTTTTTTCTTCTAAATGAAATAAATTTTGACTCTGAAAACAAATATTATGAAGTTTTTTTTAATGTTACTCTTACGAATAAAGTTTATCGTATCGATTAAAAGCAATACGATCCAACGGATGTTAATTGTTTTAAAATATGGAAAAAAAAATATTATGACTAATAGGAGCGATGATATATTGTGTTATGCTTATTTTTAAACTTTCAAAGTGAGGATGATGAAATATAAGGAATTTATTTGTAGTTATAATGGAAGAAAAATTTGTGAAATTTTATTGCCTGAAAAATGACGAAAAATGTGTCTTAATCGAAATTAGACAAAGTCATAAAAGTATGGATCCTGAAATTTCAAAGTTATTTTAAATTCTAATACTTTCATACTGATATGTGAGCATGTATTTATTTTAATAGTTATTTCAATCGATGTTTACCAATTTTAGAATATATGCAAAAATAAAAGTGGCGAAATATGTTGAATTCCAATCAGAATAGAAAAAAAAGAAAAAAAAAAAAAAAAAAACCCATCTAAACAATCAATATGAGTCGCATAGGTTCATTCAAATATATTCAGTATAGAATGAATGTGACTCATTGATTAGAAATAAAGGAACTCAGCTTGGTTAAAAATGAAATATTTATTATGGTACTGCGGAGATAAAAAAAAATACACTTCTGAAGAGAAGTGTATTCCGAAAGTAATATCTTCACTCTTTTCTTTCTTTCGCATATTGCATATATTTTTGAAGCATGGATTTGAACAATTAGACTAATTCCATTCACCCATGGACCTAATCTATGACACAATTTAACTTCATGGTAATTTTTAAAAAGAAGGTTTCAAATCCAAATTTATTCACAGACTCGAAGATCAATTCCTGCTGCTTTATTTATTTACACGAATAGTGATAGCTATGGTGGGGTAATCTTATTTTTTTGAGTCTTCGAAAGATTGGAACATACGCGCACACGCAAACAAAGGTCCCTTTGACGTCACAACACATCAGAGTCATCAGAGTCCAAATGAATATATAATAATCCACAACGCCATATTAATTTTTATAAATTATGTATAACTATATTTTAAGCAACAAAAGATTAGTTAGTAATTCTTCTTATACTCATGAAAATTTAAATAAATTTCACAAAATATCATTCATCAAAAATTCTTGTCATATCAACCTTACGCATGAGGCCACAACATTTGTATGCCATTTAGCACGTAGTTTGAAAAGCATTTAATTTCTATTCTTTTGATTTAGAAAGTTTTCAAGCCTGACTTCCGAAAAGAAGGACCGCTAATAATATTATATTGAATACATGTAATTTGAGTTTAATGCTTACATTTGAAGTTTTCTTGTATTATATATTGTTCTGAATGAATATTAGGCTTTTTTTAATTCTTATTTCATAAAATATCACTGCAGGTTAATTAACCTATTAATTTCTTTTAAAACAATTTAAAATATAGTAATTATAAAAAACAGAAATTTATTTTGTTGATGATTTAGAACAACAATATAAATTTTTTGAGTTTTTAATTTAAAATCATTTTTTAAATTTTATATCTTATAATTTCTTGCATTTTTAATGTTGTTATAATTTTAGTTGATTGGTTACTTTTTAATTTTTAAATTTTTTAAAACTTTCTTTTATGTATTTTTAACTCTCATTTTAGAATATGAAGGATGCTACAAAATCTCCGATATATCCTTTCAAACGCACGAATTCGGTGATTTAAGAAGACGTCCTTAATTATAATCGTTTTGCACGTAGTGCATAGTTTTTTCAGACTCAGATATTTTAAAAATTCTTCTACACTTTTTTCAGTTTTTTTTTAATATAATGTTTTATATTTTCATATTTGCCGAAAAATAATAATTATATATTGATAGTATTAAATTCAAATTTTTGAAATTTTTTTTCCCTCACCATTTGAATTTAGGGTTGTTACCTGACTTTATGAAGTAAACATTAGAGGACAGTATGGCCAATAATTCTGGACTTACCACATATACAGAATATGAAGCCTGTGAAAGTCTTAATTTACTTTATATCAGTGGTTTCCAATTTTTATGCTACTAAGCCTCCTCAAAAAGAAAAAAAGAAGAAGAAAAATTGGAGCTACCCCACCTTTTATTTTTAATAAGTATAATAATAAGAATATTTTAAATAAAATCTTTATTACAAAAAAAAAAAACACCTGAAAGCTGCAAGTAACAGATTTATAACAAGATTTAGCGATAACATATTCGTACATGCATGTTTATTTTTCTAGTATATTCTTTTTATTTTCAATCGTTTAAACTAACTACACCAATCATATCAAAATTTAATGAGAGGGTTATTGTTGCTTATTGACTCAAAGTGTGTCAAATCTTGAGGGTTAATGAGAAAAGTGCTACTTGCATCTCTTTTTCGACTTTTTCATCTGGCTCGATATTTGGTTTTCATTACAGCCAGTACCGAGAAGCTCACTTCACACAAATAAGCTATTATAATCAGTTGAAGCATTTCCACTGATTTGCAATATAAAGTTTCATTCTCTCCACTAAGATTATTCCAAAATTCTATTAAGGTTGAAACTAAATTAATTTTTGTTTTATTTATTCCCTATTGTATCAGCATCGGCATCTTCATTATTACTGATTTTTTTAACCACATAAAAATTTATCCATAGTTCTGACAAAAATAAATAAATGAATTGATATAAATAAAAATAAGTATTAAAATATACATACGATTGTTTTTGAAACGAAATAAAATATAAAAAGTGTAAATCAATGACTAATAAAGGGGGTCCTATTCGATCACTAAGTGTTTACCCTATTCAACACTAATTTCATGCTTCATTGTTATTAAATTTTTCACGCATTATTATTAAACTTTTCAACTGTTTCTTAACTAGAAAGCAGCGTAAAATCATAAGTTATTTATTGTCTTTTTTCCCCTCTTTCCACATGGAAAAGTATGTTTAACTTCTAATTCATTTTACTTGCTTGTGTAATCTAAAATGTGTATGTAATGATGATGAAATTAATTTTAGGTCTAAATTATGTTGCTCTAATTCAATTCTATAATTTTAAAAAAGAAATTTTTCTATCATAGTACAGTACTTGATTTTAGAGGTCATTACATTTTGTTTCACAAGATGAAAAATTTATCATAGGCTATTTGTCAATAATATTAATATTAAAGATTTCAAACCAAACCATAAAACTCAGAAAAATTGAATTAACCCTTGATACGATGAACCAAATGTTGGAAAAAATACAGTTTGATGCCTTAATTGTAATTGATACGGACACCCCGACGTGCTAATTTCCCCAATAAAATTAATGGGTTAACATGCTGTAAAGGCGAATCTTTTGGACATATTTCAAAAACTGTACTAAAAGAGACGTTAATAGAACTCTAATAAGTAATTCAGAAAACTTTTTGAATAAATGATATAAAATAGCAGAGAGCTAAAAGAAAAAATAAATACTTTGTTTGACAGCTGAATGTACTTAAATTTGATAAACTCTGGCATGTATAAAAAAATTAGATATCTCGAATTAAAATCAGATTGAACAAAATTAAGTGGTGTTATTGATGAAGAGATAAATCCAGTAGGGTATTTGAATTCAGATATATTAATGCAAAGAATTATGTGTTTGATAAAATCTGTTGTGAATTTATTCTGTGAATGAATGCTATACCTCAATTAAAAATATCGCTAAATAGAAATGAAATGCTGGGGGAAAAGACTTTCAAATTGTGTCAGGAATAATTCAAGTGTGCATGACGTACTTGTAAAAACCGTAGTTGTAAAATTAATCGATGTCAATGATGAAAAATCCAAATAACAGCGTTTAATTACTTGAATCGATAATATTTAACGATTGTGTCATCAATGAATGTGAGATGGTAGATGAACTTTCTCGTTCAGAGTTAAATAATTCAAATTGTGAGAAGATTAACGACGCTATTGAGTCGACGTTGACACGAGAGAAGCCGTGAACGAAATAAAACCTCATTAAGACCAAGCGAGGAACCATGGAAAATAGCCATTGAGGGAAGTACAGTGTTTACCACAAAAGAATTCGGAAAGTTCTGAGAAAACGCAGAGATCACTCATGCGGAACTAATCACATGAAGCCCACACGTAAAGAAGTCGATACAAGTGAAAGTGAATAAAGAACGAGAAGCAGCAAGAATTCAAGAAAGGATACCGGTGACGAAAAAAGACGATAGATCGCGAGAGATTGCATGTCATGGAAGAAGTCTGTGACATTGGGCTATTCGCGGTTTCTCTTCACTAACCTTGGGGACTTTTAATTGAGATTGATTACTTTTGCTAAACAACCTTTGTCCAAACAAAAATGAAACGTGAATATGTAAAGTAATTATGTATAGCAGTTAGAAATGAAGTGAAGTAGGTGAGTTAGGAAATATATAAACTCCGACTGAAAGTAGCGAGAGAGGCTAAAAGAGAGAGGCTGTAGGAGAAGTGAAGCTGAAGTTATAGATAAGCTGATTGAATTAAAGGGTTAGATTGAAGATTGCTACAAGACGTTCCTTTGCTGTTGTTCTCAACAGTTGATCCAGAGTCTGGGTTGCAGTCGAGGAAGGATTAGTGGTAAGAGTCTGTTAGATTACTATTGGTGGGTTAATTTGAGCTTAATAGAAATATTACCAGGAAGAGCACAGAGAGTTGTTGTCATAGTAAATATATGTTAATAAATTACTTAAAGATTGTTCTAGTGACTCTTTAATTATTGTGTCGTAGTGTTTAATAATTGAATCTAGTGATGGCACAAGATGAAGCCCGGGTCGGGCGGGTGTCACAAGTCTGATGAGAGAAGGCATGGAAAAGACAACCGTGAACGAGAGATGAAAGATAAAGCGCAGCAGAATACCTTTACATTACCAAAATTACGAGGGTTGTCGACAGTAACTCTCTAGAGCGATATTAATAAAACTAACCAACTTGTCAAGAGAAAGCAAGAAGAACCTTGATGATGAAGAGAAAATAACCAGAAGCCTTAGGCAGACAATGCAACTCTTAGCAAACAGACAGAATTAATTAGAGGTAAACGCAACTGAAACCTAGACGCTTACAACTCCAACATCAATGGCCAAAAGCCAGATCAGATAAAGAGTGCGAAGCCTGGGACCTGGACAGAGGATGACACCAGTAAGTCATTTGATATCCAGAAGACCGGGTTCGTGTCAGTTACGCTCAGGACCGGTTCTTTCTTTCACCGCTATTCTACTTTTTATGTTATTTCCCTCCTTTCCTTCTCCCCCTTCTTATTGCTCTATTTAAAGCACTTCATAGAGTGATGTCAGATCTATGGATGGCCAAACTATGATATCAAAAGATGTCACCCTCCAAGCGCGGCCATCTTGATGCCGCTTTATCTTTACTGTCTAGAGTCAGTGACCATCGAACTGTGGCAGGTGTTGTTGAGGGAATTGTTTCTCAGAGAAATCGATTCCTTTTCACTTCAACTGCAGCGTGGGCGGGATGAGGATAATATTCAAGGAGACGAACGTAAGAACCTCTGGAAGAGACGAGTTTTCTCTAACGATTTCTGTGTGATTAATGAGATAGGGGTGAATATCCCCCTTTATAAATAATAGCTCTGTAACTTTGAATATTTATCTTGATTAAACTTAAGTAGTCTAAAGGACATTTCTTTATTTTCAGGTGATGTACAGACCCCACATAAATTTTATAAGAAATAAATCTATTGTTGTTAAATTTCTTAATATTAACTCTAAGAATATTTATAAGACCTTCATTAACTATTGGATCATAGATAACTTCAAATTCATTAATGTAGAAGGAGAAAATTGTTTTTCTTTCTTACATAATTAACAACATCAATATTACATTACTTTTTATAACTGCAATCATACTAAAATTATTTATAGCATTTTGTAAAATTTACCATCTCATAATGATATAAGTATTAGAACTTTCAATTACAGTACGAAATTTTACAGGAATCTGGCTGAATATGGGTTAAAATTATAAGGAAATTTTATGATATTTATATATATGATAAATGAATGCTTCATTTGCCAAATCGATCAATTCCATAAAATATGAAGTTGAGAAAAATGATAAAATATTATATATTGTTTTTTAAAATTCTTTTTAAATTACAATGTCAAAAATGCGATGTAGACTGTATTACTTCAAACGAATCTCTTATCTAATGACATATAGAAAGTATAAGATAGAGTATACTTGGAGTAATTGTTATTATTACTACAATTTTTTATGATTAAGATAGTTAATTGATTTGGCAAGTGAAAGAAAATTATTAATTCAAATTGGCTGCGAATTATTTTTTATTACGGATAAACTTCATTTTATAAATATATATTTTATTAAAGATTTTATCAAAAATGAATAATAACTATTCTGTGTTACTGTTACATAATATTACGAGTATTATTAGTTTGTTTAAATTGATTTATTATCAATATAAATGATGTCTTCTTCGTTAGCTGAATTTAAGCTTCCTATCTTGTTGATTTGCTCTTAAATTTTTTAATACTCATGTTTAATAGGAGGGATGAATGTCAACAAGTCCATCATATCTTCCCTCTTTTCTCTAGTCACAGTTCTATCTGTTGAATGCAACAAAGGCTGGTTTACATTTTTCAGACATAGTGGTCTACCTGCTACACATTTTCTTATATTAATGGCGTTAAATTCGATATCTTCGTTAAAGTCCCTCTTGAATTGTATAAGGTGAGGTTTCAACTTTTCTGATATTATCCAGTGCATTTTGAGCCAATTTACTGGTATCCCTGTAACTGTTACCTTTCTGTTATTGATAGAATTTTCTAAAGTATTTGTAGAGAAAATGTCCTGATACGTCATTTGAAACGATAACATATGAGCCATATAATAACATATGAACATTACCACATGAGCGATAACAGCTCTCGTCTAACGGGAACAACGAAATCAAACGAACAACTTTCAGATGTCTTCGTAGCAGGGGGAAAAGAGTGCAGCGGGTTAACTAGATGTTTATTATGATATAAATACATTATAGTATGGAATTAATAATTATGGAGATTAATGGTGTTGATACTTATTATTAGAGAAATTTGTTTTGAATACATACAGTTAGGAGCCAATCAAATGCTTTGATATTAAAATTTAATAAGATTCAAAATATGGTGTTAATCCATTTGGCAAATGAAGCCTCAAAATAGCAATTATTCTATTAGAAATTTCCCAAATACTTACTCCCTATTACTATTTCCCTATTTCTTACTTCACTTAAAGAATTATTATTAAATGAGTGTTCATTAGTCGTATTAATATTGAATGTTTTGCAGATAACAGCTTAATTCCTAGGGATTTTATCGACATAACCTATAACAAAATTATCCTGGAGATTTATTTATATTCATTAAAAGTTTCTAGAGAATGCACACACTCACACACACACACACACACACACACACACACACACACACACACACACACATATATATATATATATATATATATATATATATATATATATATATATGTATATATATATATATACATATATATTACAGGAGATCCTACTAGTTTCTTATCAACTGATTAATATAATTTGAAGATGTCTGTGTAGAGTTCATTATTGTAATTGTGTGATTCTACACTGGCATTCAGGATTAAGAAATTTTCACTTTTGGTTGATTATCTCCAGAAGTATTGAAGAGATTCTAGTGATATTAAATACATTTATAGATTGATATAATACAAAAAAAATACCATATTAAAATATATCACAAAATAGGAAAAATACCATGCTGCTGTTACGAAATACCGCACTTGATCATAGGTACGATTCATAAGTGCAGGAAAGTTTAAAAGAGAGATGACAAGTTGGCACCAAAAAAGGTTTAATAAGGAGTATATATGTCCTCTTTATATATAGTTATCAAGTTACACAACGTGAACTCAAGCTAGAAATGACAGAGTTTTTATTCCCTGAAGCATTTGGTCTTATTCTTCTAACGGCGCAGTTTTCAGATCCTAGGAGAAGGAATGCGAGTTGGCCTCTCAAGATCATCTCAAATATGTTTTACAGGGTTAAGGTATCGAGATCTGACCAGCCAATCTATCCTTTCTTTCCAGAAATTCGTGGGCCGGCTGAGCCCTATGGGGACGAGCGTTATCGTAGATAAAAATGAAATGAGAGCTTTCTGCACCCTTGAAAAGGCAAACACAGGGCTCCATCTTTATACCTCACAGCAGCATTTGTGAAAGGTTTAAAAGCGCCTTTCCAATGGGATTCCTGCCACCAAACAACCCTGGTCTTTTTCTGCGCTTTCGAAAGACATATAGGGTGTTACTGCTTCCTTTCAGATGATGGTACGTCGAGAGTCAATGGCTGAATCTGGATTTATTAGTAAGTGAAATGGTCTCCCATTGATCCTTGCTGCAAAGTCGATGTTCTAGGCATCATGCTTTTCTGTGAGTAGGAATCTGAGGGACGTAACAAATCTCTTTCATGCAGCCTTCGGGAAAGTGCAAACCCTTTAAACTTGGATTTCTGCAACCGCAATTTTATGACACCCTGGTTGTATTTCTAATTGTTTCATCACTGGTTACTAAAGTTCAGATACTAATTAAATAGTCAAACAATGAAGGTAATCAAATTGGTTTTATTCGAAGCTTCGTGTCTTCGAGATTTAATATCTGCATTATTACATTTACACAAAAGGTCTCTATAATTGTATAAACCTAAAAATCAATATTTAAATTATTATTTATCTGACTTTGCTAAACCGTATCCGAGAGTTACTGCTAAACTTGTACACTAGACCCTACTACACATCTGTTCGCAGGTGATAAAGCGCATTAATTTCGAAGACTCTAATTTTTTTCTTCTTATCAGCTTAAGCACGCGTCTATTTTTGATGAATTAGCTCTCCAATCTCTCATCCTCTCTTACGACTTCCCTATTAATTACTATTAAACTCTTCGCAGTTTTTTTTATAAATATTATATCGCATCAATCTTATTCACTATACTTCAATATTTCTAGTCAAATTTACATATCCTGAATAACATGAAGCAAGTACATTCTAATTTATTCTCATTGTTAATAAATTTCCATATAATTTTTATTTTTCTTTTCTTCAAACCAAATAGAAAAAAAATAATACTTTAATACTGAAGTCTTTTCGAATTTATTACTTAATGCATAATTTTTTGTTCAATATCATCCCTGTCCATATATTTTCTTTGACTATCTCTTCCTCTAATTTTCTTTTATTAATGACCTCATTTGAATCATTGAGCACATGAAAACTATTTAGTTTAAACTAAATGCGATTTTAAAAATTTGAAATATCAACATAAACACAGCAATAATAGTAAAAATGATAATTCGAAATTCAACACTTACAGCATTTTTGGTAATTTAAAACTCGTTTAGAAAACAATATTCTCATCATACTCTTTTGAAAATTTCATGGATGACCCTTCTTTGAATATTGCTATGGTTTAGATTATTATTTAACTATAGAAATGTAATTTTCAAACTGTGACATTAATAGGATTCAATGGTTGAAAAACAATTAAAAGCGAGACGAAAAAAAATTCATTTTTCCTTGAAATTAAAGGAATTCATATGCCAGATTCATTGTAAAACATAGTAGTATAAACTTTGAAACGCTACAAATATAGCATACAATATAATAATATATATAATTTTTTTAACGCTAGCAATACTATGTGGCGAAAGAATTAAAAAAAAATAGAAGCAAAAGGTAAAAGAGAATTTCCTCTTGGACCAGTGAAAGAAATTAAATGAAAATATACTGATATTGACAGTTTTTCATCATCATAAATAGTTTTTTTTAAAAAACATGAAGATCTTTCAATTCATGTTACGAATTTTGACTAAAAACTGAAGCGTTGTTCAAACATATGTTAAATAGTTATCGAGCTGAAGTACACACAACACTTAAGTTTTTAATCAAAGAATTTCAGTTGAATTGAAAAATCTTTATTTTCTTTTACTTATGATGATAATAAACTGTAATTTTCGGTACATTTTCATTCAATTTCTTACAAAAATTATTTCTTACCTAGAGAGTTCGTTTTTTACACTTTTTCTACAAGAAAGTTTTCTCAAAAATATTTATTTTTAATTATATATATTATTTTCCAATTTTATGGGTCTTTTTTTCAATTTTTTTTGTAATTTTATAATTGAATATTGTATTGTCATCCCAAATTGATGGCTAACAAACTCATACATAATGTAAGGTAACACACACACATTATATATATATATATATAAATATATATATTGTAAACTTTAAAAACACGTTTTGGGATATTGTACGAATTTTTAAAAACTCTTTCGATTATCTTATCAATATTTACAAATTCCCCAAATCTATAGATATTGAATCAAAAATATAAGATTGATTGTTTTTTGTATCGGCATCGTGCAAAAAGCAACACGAATGCTATTGTACAGGTAATTTTAAACAGCTGTTAAGTGAACATGACGACTACTGAACAAGCTCCTCATTCTTCTAATTTTCACACGATAATCAATCACGAAGTCCTTCTACATGAAGTCTTCGAAAGAACTATACTTTCCTCGGATCATGTTACTTTTTGTTTCATTTTTTTAACACTTTTCCAAGCTTAAGCTTAAGAAAATCCTTAGTAATTGTCGTTGTTGCCTTGTGATCATGGTCGCGGACTCGCAGCTGGTGGTTTTCGTCGAATCGTAGGTTCGAGCCTTTGTACCACAAAAGACCCGTCGTGTAGCTGAGGCACGTTAAACACGTTGTACACGTTGAGACACGTCGTGTAGTTGAGGCCACCGTTGGTGGGGTGTGGAAGTTAAGAGAGGTGGGTGCTAGCTCAGGTGTCATCCTCGTCACTTGACTGAGGTTCAAAATTACGAGGTCCATCGCCAATAGCTCTCGTGTTGTTTCTAATGCGACGTTAATAAAACCAAACGAAACTTTAGTCATTGCCTAGCAACGAAAAATTTATCCCTTTGTGAAATATTTTTTAAAAAAATGTTGAAGTATATTGCTATATTTAAACAATCTGTTCCCTCAATTAGGAATGTATAAGGCGTTGTTTGATTTAGTTAATGTAACATTTTATCTCCTCTACAGGCTATCGAAGACATAATTTCATAATTAAACTCATAATTTCTAACCACATCAGGTAACTAAAACAACACCTTAACTGACATTTCATTCACTGAATTCCCCATCACGCTACACAGCATAAAAACAGTTTGATACTGCTTTAGCCTAATATTAAAGAGCCGTACCAGAATTAAAAATACTATCTCAAATAAGAAAAATGTCATGCTAGAAATAAACATGGCTATACATGAATATATTCGTTTACTGTATTGAATCTTTAAAAATTTTAAACATTCCATTAAAAAGTTTTTTATTTTTTTACTTTTAACTCTAGTAATGTTAAAACTCTATTCATTATAACAGTATGGGATATGAAAAAAAAAAGAATACATTTTAATAATGATAAAATGAAGTAGATGATTTTAAAAAAAAATGACTAGTAGAATAAAATACGATATTTGCTGTATCCGAGTCAAGTTAATAGAATTCTCATAACAGAGCGCTTTTATATTTCATTAAATATTTCAAATTTATGTCCCATTCTTTCACAGTCATTATGTGCAGCACCTACATTAATTCTTACTGCGGTCTTTGTCGAAATGAGGGTTAGTGAATCCCTCTATCTATGATGAATATTGAAAATGCTTTATCTAAGCAGCTAAAGCATCAAGGATTTATACTCGACATAACCGTATGCTAGTTTTTAACTGCATACTGAGATTTGGATTCGGAGGTACTGCTTTTTCAAGCAATGGGCAAACACCATAAAAGGGTTTTTCAGGAACTGAGATAGACGAGTTTTTATAAACTTTTAACAGTAATGATCAACAAAATGAAAAATAAACAGCGTGTTTGGAATGACCCTTTTAGAACTTAAAAACAAATAACTCGTTTTGTCGTTTCATCCCATTTATGAGCTAAATAAATGTGGGTGGATCTAGCATTGAAGTCTGCGACGCACGCAGAAAGGATATTCAGTCACTTCTGTAGCACAATAATGTAGAGAAGGGTGTGAAACGATCCAATTCACATCCCCCTCCCAACGATTTAAAAGCCTCCGCCATGTAATAAAACTTCCCAAGAGAGGATGGGGAAGTTTCCGGTGGTTTTTAGTGACCCGAATCTCATATAGGTCAATGGTCAACACCGGAGTCACACCTTGTGGTCAGTAATAAGAACTATCCGATTAGTTCCAACTTCTATGGTAATTTTTTGTTTCTGTTCTGCGTAATTTGTCTCAGCGGTCATTGCCAAGGCAAACAAGGTCAGGAATAATGAGGTCCGAGTAATCAGATGAGTTCACTTTTCCATGAAGCTTAATATGCACCAGATATCTCATAATGCAGAATTTTTTTTGGTTTTTCCCACTCCCAAATTCTTTTGGTTTGCTTTAGATGAGTTTGAGTACATTGTGAACATAATTATTGGTATATCCGTTTTCAAGGACAAAATGAAAACACAAAGATTTTCAGAGAATCAGTTCGATAATTATTTAAAGCAAAAGGAACGAAGGGAGGAGTTAAAATGCGGAAATTGCCTTCCTCTTTTGTGCCCTTTTTGCTAATAAGTATCGAAAAAAAAAATGCATTTTAATGAATTTAAAATTCATGTTGAAGGATATTTTAAAATAACTCCAGCGATCAAAACAATGATCGAATGAGGTCTTCGAAGGTTTTCGATGCGATAAAATATACAGGATCTGCTTTATATCTTACAATAATTTTAACATGAATGCAGATGATTATTAGGCCGAAATCATCGTAATGATTGCATAAAGAAACGGACAAAATTAGGGAAACTTAATCACGTGCTGTTTTGCGAAAAAATCTAAATGTTTAATTAGATTTTTTTAAACTTAAGAATTTTTGGTAAAATCAACTAGAGATAATGATGAAATGTCTTCTTTTTTATTACCGCTCTAGTTGTTGAAATATTTTTGATAAAATATATTATTTAATGAAAAAGAATTAGAAAAGCAAAAGATATTTTATGCATCGATCAGATAGATACAGATTAGAATAGTTCCTATTTTTGAGAAAAAATAAACCTTTCAAATTACCGAAAATCAATAGCACGAGGGTGGGAAAAAAATTTAATGAAAAATACATCCAGTTTTGTATTCCTTTATTTCTTCCACCTTCAATTAAGAAACATAGAAAAAATATAATCTCTTTATTATATAGATGAAGAAAACTATAAATGAAGGTATAATTTTTTTTTATTATTAAACAACAAACAACGTCCCTGTGTACCAATGAGTATCCCGCAGGACTTACAGAAGTAAGTATAAAACAGTATATTACAGTAAACAAAAAAAAAAAAAAAAAAAAAAAAAACATGTGACTAAACAATGTACAAACAAAAATTAAGAAGAATTATAAATATCTTCAATATATTTGATAAAAAGAACAAAGGAACTTTTACTAGAAATTAAATTACTAAGATTTGGAGGCCAGTTAATGTTTAATTTTTTCAAAGCTAATTTAAGAATATTTCTCTGTGAGACAAATTTTGAACATAGAAATAGAATGTGCTCAATGTACTCATCACCTCCGGCTTTGCAGTTGCAAATTGTATTTAAACCTAAATTGAATCTATTCAGATATTTTTCAAAGTTACCGTGACCTGTAAGAAATTGCGCAATTTTAAAGCAAGTGAAGAAGTGACGGCTAGACATTCTTTATATTGACATCTGGAAAAAATCTTTTCGGGATGCTTGCTGCAATTTGATTTAATATATATTTCATTCCATGATTTCAGGACACTTTCCATCATAATATTTTTAAATACGATTGAGGAATATTAACTTTAAGATCCATTTCCCGCTTCGTGGCAGTCTTTGGTAGAAAGTCAGTCATCTCATTGCGACAAATGCAAGAATGTCCACGTACAAAAAAAAATTAACAGTAATGCTCTGATCTTTGAGGTGTTTGAGATGCTTTTGAATTTCAACAACAATATCATTCGAGGAAGAGATGTTTCTTAACGTTTCCAAGGATGAAAGTGAATCAGAACAAATCAGAAAGTTCCAGGCAACACAATTTTGTTGAACAATCCACTTGATGAGGAAATTTAAGCACAAAAGTTCAGCTACAAAAACAGAGCACTCGTCTCTGATTCTGTATTGTAAGTACTGAACTTCAATACCTTTCCGAAAGACAACAAAACCAAATCCCACCTTACCATCAATTTTACTGCCATCAGTAAAAACCGTGATGGGGAATTCTTTCTCAGAGTTTGAACTAAATTCAATCAATTGTATGGCATTTCTCTCTGAAGGGTGGGGTAGATCAGAGAGAAGCAAAACACAATCGTAACCTGAAGAGGAAGAGGCTGCTAGCTCTTCTCTGAGAGCAATGTTATTTAAAATAACAATGTCAATTGGCGGAAAACCAGAAATTATAAACACAGCTTCATAACTTAAAAGTTCGATATCCAGAAATAGCTCGAAGGAATATTCGTCTTTGGATCCGTCTCAAAAGCTTAGAATTAATTTTCTTCTTTAACGAAACACACCAAACCCTTGAGCCGTACATAATAAAAGGGTGAATTCCTTGTTTATAGATAAGTGAATGCACATTAAAATTGATGCCATAAATGTTTCGTGCAATTCTGCCCAATCCCATTTGCAGCTTTTCACACTTCTCTGATATGTGGGTTAAATGGGACTTCCATGAAAATTTACAGGCAATAATAATACCAAGATATTTCATTTGCTTAACGATAGTCAAAAGAATACCATTTAGACATAGCTGGTAAGCGTCATAACAAATATTTCGTTTTTTAAAGAACATAACCTTTGTTTTATTAGAGTTAAATTCCAGTTTAAAAGTTTTTGACCATTCAGAGGCAAAGTTTAAAGTCTCTTGAGCGTATAGAAAAGTTGCATGAAGATTTTTACTACGAAAACAAATTAAAATATCATTTGCAAAAGCTATGGTATAACAAGCAGTAATATTGACCTTAATTAGGAGATCGTTTATAATTATAACCCAAAACTTAGGTCCTGAAACTCAGCCTTGAGGGCAACCTCTCTTAAGTCGATGAACCGCAGAAACTGAACCAAGTTTCATTTTAGCTGCTCTGTCATTCAAAAAATCAGCAGCAAGTGCAAAAATATTTGCCGGTAAATTCGCTTCCCGAAGGAGATGTAGAATGCCAGGCCACCAAGCATTATCAAATGTACCTTTTATATCTAGGAATACCAAAATTGTGAGGAGATTCCTTTTCTTGCCTTTTTGGGCAATCTCCTGGAGGTGTAATAGAGTGTCCTCGGTGCTTCTCTGAGAAGTAAACCCATACTGACCACAGGAAAGAAAGTCACCGCGTCGCAGATACCAGCAAATTCTGCTGACGAAAAGCTTTTCCAAACACTTTCCGAAAACAGGAAGTAAGCTTATACATCTAAGATTATCCAAATGAGGAGTCCTAATATCATTTCCTTTGGGTATTAGCACCACCTGAGCACATCTCAAACTACGTGGAAAAGTATTTACACTCAAACGGACAAAGTATGTGAAGAAAAGAAGGGAACATTGAATGAAACTGTTTGACTATTTCACCTGAAATACAATAGAATCAGGACCAGGAGACTTATTTGACTTTAGCATAGCAACTGCTGTGTTGACTTCATCACAAGAAAAATTGGAATCGAGGGGGAATTATAATCAGTTTGCATTCACTGGCGTTTCTCCTTTTGCAAAGAGTCATCATCCTCCACTGGATCCGAAGGGAAAGACTTATGCAGCACCGCATTTATAGTTTCTTCTACAGTGTTAGTTGCCTTACCACTTGTTAGTAGAATACCAGTTATTTCTATTTTCTTCATGAAATTTCTCTTGACACCGTATGTATAATTTTTTTTCCAAACATTGTGAATGTCAATAGTCGAAAGAAATGCCTTCCAAGAGTCAGACATAGCAGTTGTAAGCATTTGATTATATTCTCTTCTATATTTCATATATTTATATTTATATCTCTCTCTGAAGATTGGATTTCTAGACCTCTGAAATCACCTGGAAGCATTAAGTCTTTTTCTCATACATCCAATTTCAATAGACCACCAAGGAATCCTATGGATACCACGGTGCTTAATATGCATAGAGGAAGAAGATGCGTTGAATAGAATCGAACAAAATTCTTCAACAATAGAATTAAGGCAAGGACATTGGTACAATTTTCAAGGGCATTAAGAATATGAACAATGCGAGGAAGGCAAAACTCTCGAAAACAACACCAGTTTGCCTTCTTAGTGTTGAAAATTTTAAAAGGAGCAATTGATTGGTCCTGCCAAGCATCAGATATGCATAAATAAAATTCTATCATTATATGATCAGAAAGGGATTCCTTATCAGAAAGACCTCAACATGATATATCCTGGAGCAAATCTGCACCCAAAACTGTGACATCAATGGAATTTGATTCCTGGGTTCCACAAAAAGTAGGGGCGTAGTCCTCATTAACAACAAATAAATTGTTTGAAGAAATAAAGTCACTCAGTTTGTTTCCACAACTGTTCGAATAAGGACTGAACCATAGCTCGGATTTAGCATTTGAATCCATGCACCAGACAAGTCGATTAATAATTTTAAGCATGAAGACTTGATTAATGTTATGAAGATCTAAATCAATATTCTTTGAGCGCTCAAAATATGACAAAAAGGTAACATAGTCGTTCAATAGTAATATCCAATGTAACCATATTATAATCAGTGTTTCTAAAGTCTAAAAAAGTGGAAAAGTCACGTGATTGTACTATAATAGCCGCTTTAAGGTATCCGCCTACTTTTAAAACGCAATTTTTGGTCAAAAAGTCGATTTTTTTTTATTTACGTTTTAATATTAAAGCCGGATTTCTTAGCTTTCTAGAACAGTTTCTATCTTACATAGAACTTGAGTTATAAGTATTTTAATAATAATCTGTGCCAAATTTTAGAACTAGAAGTAGCATTGTGCTATCGGAAATGGAACTTTAATGTTTGTTTTTCATTGATATTTTACGTAATATCGCCATCAAAATATCTTCCAACATGCAAGATGAATTTCCTAAGACCCAAAATGCAAATTAATATTTTAATGGGGTAATATGATGAAGAGTACCAAAGGAAGTTTTTGTTTGTTTGAAAACTGTGAAATTGGGTGCATATGATGGAATTATACGATTTAACGAAGGACATCAAGGCTGCTTAAAAGTCTTAAATAAGCTGAACATTGAAAATCCGGGCTTCTTCACTGTAAAGGGATACAAAAAGGTGGATTACAATTGAATCAGGGCTAGCTAAAATATTAAAACAATTCTTAATTTATGCAAATTTTACATTGTATTTTAAGTCTTTAGCTATATCTTATAGTATAATGCATATAAAAAGTTATTTTTTCAATTATTTAAAAAAATCCTCTTCGAAGGTAAGCGGATACCTTAACACAATCAGAATCAGGAACATGATAGAGTCTACAGCTGCTTGGAAAACCTGGGTAAGATTTTTTTGTAGCAGTGTGGTTCTGAACCAGAGCACAGTCAATATTTTCCTTCTCCATGATCAAGATTGACTGTTGAGTCGCAGATTTTGATTTGTGGAGATTTAATTGAACACATTTCAGATCTTGTTTAGATGACTTAGCCATAATTAATTCGGGACTGAGTGATCATTCTTATAAAAGTGTGAAACTTTTTTGACACTCGATTCATCAGATTCTTAAATGAAACAGTTTTTGGAGGATTGAAAAAATTAATACCATGCTAAATGATGATATAACTTATGTATAATGTAGAAATATCATATCTTTAAATATATCTGAGTAATGTTGATGTTCTTTATTTGGGTATTTAGCAGAGTATAGACAACCTGCGTAATCAGTACCAAAAGCTAACGTAAGTTTTGTTTGCTTTACACGTTATAGATACAGAAAAATACGGGCACTATCTATTGGTATAAAAACAAAATTATATTAACACTAAATGAAACCATGAAATGCATAATCTACAGTTTTTAACACTTTCCCTTGTTAACTAGATTTTATCATAACAGTGCTATTTAATCACCCAATGTCAACAGTCTTGACTTTATCAGGAGTGTTATCAAGATCTTAGTCGACTCATACTTGTCTCTTATTGACACCTGTTCTACATTCAGTTTTCCTTCTAAAACTTTTTCAGGTATAAAGAAGTATTTTATTTCGGTATGCTTTGTCCGTTGATGATATTCAGGGTTGCGTGACTGCTCAACTGCTATCCTGTTATTCACTTGAAATGGGGAAACTTCTTTCGAGTTTACTATGCCTTGAAACAGTCTGTGGAGCCAAATTACTTCTTTTTGTTGTCTCTGATGCTGCTATAACTCCAGCCTCAGTCATTAAAATGGTGACAATAGCTACTATTTGGCTGCACCAAGAGATACCTCACCCAGCACATATCGTAACATATCCGAAGGTTGATCTTCCCCCCCCTCTCCAGTTTTAATACACTCACCAAAATTTGAATCACTATAACAAGGAAGTACGTCTTTTGTAACCGTAGCATGATAAGCTATTCCCTTTTTAATTGTGCCAGCTTTATAAATGAACATTCTCTTCGCTTTTCTATATCTTCTTCAGAGTGATTTTGACAGATATCATACACAGTAGGATAGGTCTGGACTGATTCCCGCTATCAGGTACATTAGGAGCCAACAGCTTGTTTTTATGGAAAGTTAGATCTTTTGGCATAAGACTTTTGCAAACCTGGATCCTTCAACATAGGTATTGCTACATATCTGCATTCATCAAATCAAAACTCTTAAGTATTTTTCTGGAGTATCCTTTTTGAGTAACAGTTATTAAGTTGTCTCTGAGACGTTCAATTTCAAGACTTAAGAAACAGGAGACTTCTCCAACAGAGATCTTGAATTTGACTTTCAGCTCCTTGATTAACATTTCAGAATTCTGTTTAACAGTTGCAGCAATTAATAAGTCATCAACATACAATACTATTAGTAATTTTCTACTTTTCTTTTCATGGTTGTAAAGGCATGGATCAGCTGCACTAGTTTTACAGCCTAGATCTGTTAGAAACTGACCAAAAGTTGGGTTCAAACAGCGTGTTTCAGACCATACAGGCTGCGCCTGAGTTTGCTTATTCTTTTTGTGCCATCCTTAGAAACCTTCTGGTTGTTGCATGTTTATGATTTCTTCTAGATCTCTATAAGGGAATGTTGTTGATACATCAAATTAAGTCAAGTATACTCTTTTTTCAGCTGCGATGCTTAATACTGCGCGTATTGTTCTAAATTTGACTACCGGACTCTATACTTCATTGTAATAAATGGCCTGTCGTTGATTGAAGCGCTTCATAGCAAGTTTGGCTTTGTATTTGTTAATATTGCCGCCAGAATTTGTTTTTAGTAGATAAATTCAATAATAGGGGATTATTCTAGATCAAAATGGTAGATCAATTAGTTCCTAAGTTTGATTTTCTTTTAATGAACTTATTTCACTTTCATGGCTTTATTCCAATTTGTGCTATCCTTGGAATTAACTGCTTCTTCGTATATTTCTGGATTATCATTGTCATCTAAGTATGACTTTGCTGCAATATGATCCTCAAAACGTTTCGGTTTCTGCAGAAATGAAAAGTTTCTCAGCATCTTTTAGGTTCTGCATCTTTTTCCTTACTGTCACTCTCAGAATCACTTGGTTCGTCATTTTGACTTTGATACTATTCCTTAAGACTTTGCTTAATCTTCTATGTGCTGCTCTTCATACTATCCAAGATTTGTATCTTCTATAATTCTGTCTTGATTACATTTATTGACAAAATCATCCTGTGTTCTTTCCCCAAATTTGAGGTGCTGATCCTCATTATATCCTACAAGATGTAACCTTGGATGACCTTCTTGTCTATTTTACATCTTTTCTGAGTGTAATATGATCTGCATGATATGAGCATATCATGCAGATCATATTACACTCAGGGGTTTCTTTTTGAATCAAAACTCATGTAGATTTATATTTTCTACTGATGACTTTCCAGTTCTGTTTAGTAGACGTATAGCATAGTTAACGTACCTGTACAGAGTAAGCAGATCAGAATTAATAAGCCCTGATTACTGCGCGGAAATTGGGCTCAGGATTTGTTTATTCGGACGTTCTGACCATTTCACCTACGGTTCGTAATTTCCTATCCGTGCCTCCATTTTGATCTGGGGTGTAAGGTGCTGTCAGCCTTTGTGTAATTTCTTTCGAATTCAAGACTTTCCGAGTATCTCCCTTATCAAATTCTCCACCGTTATCCCTGAGAAGCTTTTTTTTTGAATAGCCTACTGTCTTAGTATGAGAAAGCATATACTCTTAAGTATTTTTTACTTCTGACTTCTCTTTTATAAGAAAACCACAGAGAAACTTGTAAAACTGTCTTTGAATACAACTAGATTTCTTTTCTTCTGAAAAGACTCTTTGAATGGTTCTCAAACATCAGTTGACATTAATTCACCAGGCTCAGAAGCTTTCTACCCGGTGCCGAATGACAACCGATGTGCTTTGCCATAAACGCATGACTCATATAATTCTTTGTCTAGATTTAATGCCTAATTCCTTTTCAAGCATGTTTCTGATGTGTCATTTATCTTGGGGGCCTCATTTTCACAATGGAACTGTAACGAGGAGCTGTGTGTTACATCAGTATGAACATCAGTCACTTCTTTGGGCAAAATTCGTTCAATGTCCACTTTGAATAAGGTCCTGTTTAGACTGAGAGAACAATACAACAACACATCACTGTTTACTTTTAACTAGAATTAGAGTTGACACAAATTCACTGTATTGATTTCTGTCTAGAACAGCAAGCAGAAATAATAAATTTTTACTAATTTTCAGAACATACCAAACATCTCTTAGAAAACTTCCCGGAATTTTCCATGAATAGTTTTTTTTAACTTTTATATTGTCTTCCCTCAGTTCAACCAATGCTTCGCTCCCAGCAACTTTAATGCACAAAGATTAAAATAGACAAAGTATATGGAACATTTTGTGGCAAGTTTAGTAACTTCACACACTGTTGGGAAACGACTGCTTCTGTGCAGTTGTGCTGTGACGTCAGCCTGCGAGCTGACACTCACTCACTCACGAATGTAAAAAACAGAACGACTTGTGCACTCGGCGATTGCTGAGCGTTTACTTGCGCGTGTCTCTGTGCTGTGCCGTCCTTTATGAATAAAGTGTATGTTTGATGAAATCTCTTTGGATTTATTTACATCCAGGTACCCTAGCATCGAGTAGATGCAGCCCATTTGATTTTACTTTTGAATTTTAAGTTCATTTTAGAACATAGTGGTAGCCTCGGCGGGATACGGGTATTTTGGATTTGAACTTTTATGTTTTGAATCTTGTTGAAACTTAACTTTTTTTTATTGAACCTTTGCTGTGGTTTTTAACTTTGAATTGAAATCTGATTAAGAAAAATAGATTTGGCATAACTGAGAACACAGAGAAAATCGTGCCGTATTTCGTTTTCGGCATGTGCTAAGAAGGTTGATGAAGATCTCTCTAAAGAATCCCCTAATGTGGATAACCTTTCGATATTAAAGTTGCAAATTGCTGATAAATTTACACGATTGGATACCTGTCAATCTGAAATTATCGACATACTTTTGAGGGAAAAGATGCTGAGGAGGCCTTTGAAAAAGATTTTTTGTCTGCTGAATCATACAGAGACAAATATTCAGAACATTGTTCTCAAATCGAGAACATAAGTTGGAAAAAATCAGCTACAAGGGAAATCTGTGAGAAGCGAAATTTCAAGCTCCCAAAAATAAGAGTTGAGAAAATTTAGTGGAGATGCTAGAGACTACTTGACTTTCTGGAGTCAATTTAGAAAAATTCATGGGGAGTCCAGTATCACCAATGAAGACAAATTCCATTATCTACTACAGGCTGTTGTTCCGAAATCGAAAGCAGCTCGAGTACTGATAGTTTCCCAGCGACAGGAGAGATTCAGGTGAGAGAATTTACTCGTACAGATTTATGTGCGAGATTTGCTGTCCATAGTTGTGAAAAACGCAGCCTCCGATAGTTCAAAGACTGACCTTCCTGCATTATACGATGAGTTGAAAGCGAAGATCCGAGCTTAGGACGCACGCAAGAAAAATTCGGGGATTTTCTAAGCCCATTAGTGGAGTCCTGCCAACCGGAAGAAGTATTAGTGGCCTGAGAAAGAAGCATAAACCATGGATTAACAGAGAACAAGGAGTCACGAAATTTGGAACATATGATGAATTTTCTTCATCAGGAAGTAAAGGGTGAAGAAATGGTAAACCTTGCACGAACTGTGGTTTTGCCTCCCACCAAAATCCGCGAAGGAAGGAATTTCAAAATGAACAGTTAAAACAATCCGGGGAGTCCTCTACAGCATCTGCTTCAGAAAATCTTCAAAAACCAGGTAAGAGAGATTGAATTTTTTGTGATAAATCGCATCGTAGTGAAAGATTTTTTTTTGACAAAGAAAATGACTTTAATTGCTAAACAAAAATTGTTGATAGAAAAAGGTGCATGTTTTTCTTGTTTAAAAATAGCTGGTCATATAAGTATATTTTGCAATGATAAAAGTCAATTAAAATGCCTTAAATGTAATAACCACCATTTTGAATTAATGTGTCCTGAACCAAGAAAAATTAATGAACCCAAAAGTTTTGTTCCTAGATCTGAGAATTCCCTTTCTAATTGTAGCAGAAGCGAAACTGTCTTTTTGCAAACGTTGTGCGTTTTAATTCGTTGCCAAGGTCAGGAGAAAATCATTCGCGCAGTTATCGACTCTGGTTCTCAAAGTAGTTATGTAAGCCAGAAAATTATGACTCAGCTTAAAGCTTTTCCTCTTCGAACAGAGAATGTGATTCATGCATTGTGCGGCGGGGGATGAAACCGAACCAAAAAGTCATAAAGTATTTGCAATCGAGGTCAGTAGTTTAAATAGAGTTTTTTCTTGTGGTTTTGAAGCTTTCTCTGAAAAAAAGATTTGCGGTTTCATTCCGAGGATTGAGAATGATGAGATATTGAATGAATTAAAAAGAAAGAAAATAGTTTTTGCCGATTTCTTTCGAGAAGAAACGGATATTAATCTTTTGATAGGTGCTGATGTTTTAGGAAAATTATTGACTGGAAATACTGTTGTATTAGAATGTGGCTTAACAGCTGTAGAAACGAAACTCGGATGGACGGTGTTTGGAAAGGGATCGTGCAGAATTGATAACATTTTAACATCGTTATCAATGCATTCCATGTCATTGCCAGCGATTAAACTTTGGGAACTTGAGGTTTTAGGAATAGCATCTGAAAACGAAAAAGAGAAAGATGATTTTAATTTAAAAGATTTTAATGATAAAATTAAAATTCTTCCGAATGGAAGATATGAGGTAGAACTCCCGTGGAAACTTGATTCTTCGAATTTGCCTAGTAATAAATATTTAGCACGAAAAAGACACGAAAAAATGATTAACAGATACGGAAATGGGGAATTTCATTCGGATTATCAAAAGGTTTTTCGGGAGTGGGAAAGATTGAATATTATTGAACGTGTTCCAGATTCTGAACTGAATACAGCTATTACTGAAACATACTATTTACCACATAGGCCTGTGATTAAATTTGAAAGCCGAACTACAAAAATTCGGCCCGTATTTGATGCGTCTGCCTCTGAGAAAGGGAGTCCTTCATTGAATGAATGTTTATTTAAGGGAACCAATTTAATAGAATTAATACCTGATATTATCGATCGATTTAGAATGTATCCGATTGGATTAAGTGCGGATATAGATCAGGCTTTCCTGATTATTGTCTGTTGCCCCTAAAGACAGAGACTTTCTTCGATTTTTCTTCCCTTGCAATGATAAATCAATTTATAGACATTGTCGAGTTGTATTTGGTGTTTCTTCGAGTCCCTTTTTATTGAATGCTACAATTTCACATCTTTTGGACAATTGTACTGAATTTTATGATGTTGCTCAGAAACTTAAATCTTCTTTTTATGTCGATAATTTTTAAAGGGAGTATGTAATGTTGCAGTAGCTGATAATTTTGTTGAAAAAGCCCAACTTATAATGTCAAAGGGTTGTTTTAATTTGAGGGGTTGGGAAAGCAATGTAGGGTGTAAACATACTAGTAGAAATTCTGGAGATACTTCGGTTTTGGGAATAATTTGGAACTTAGATGAGGATACATTGAAGTGTAAAATAGATTTTGAAATTTTATCATGTGGAACTAAGATAAATAAGAGATTAATTTTGTCTACCGTACAAAAATTATATGATCCTATTGGTGTGTTGACTCCTACTTCATTGCTCCCTAAGCTCATTATACAAGATTTATGGAAATCTCACTTTTCTTGGGATGAGGAATTGCCTCCTTCTATTGTTAATCGGTTCTCTAAATGGTTAAATGAAATGTATTTATTGAAAGATGTAACTTTGCCACGATTTATGAATTTTAATGAAATATCTGAATTGCTTGTATTTCTAGATGCATGTAAGGAAGCTTTGCTGCGTGTGTCTTCGTTAGGTCTAAGGTAGGAAGTGAACGTAAAGTGACACTTATTCGCGCTAAAAATAGAGTGGCTCCTGTAAAACCTTTGAGCATTCCCAGATTGGAATTCATGGCTTGTTGTATCGGAGCAAGGCTTGTTAATTCCGTTATAAGAGCGCTCGGTGTGGCAAGCATTAAAGTTACACTCTGGTCGGATTCCATTTTTGCTTTGTGGTGGATTAAAGAATTTGGAGAATGGTCGGTTTTTGTTGCAAATCGCGTTAAAGAGATTAGAGAGCTAACAGGGTGCTTTTCATGGCGACATGTACCAGGAAATATGAATATTGCCAACCTTTTATCTCGCGGATGTACTCCCAAACAAATGTTAAACTCTAAATGGTGGGAGGGTCCAATTTGGTTGAAAGAAAATCCGGAATCCTGGCCTGTTAGTGAAGTTAGATCTCAACCCAGTGAAGTTGATATCAAAAGGAAAAAGTGATAAACTGTAAATATGAATCTAACAGAGGACACCCACCCTTGGTATGCAGAAAGAGCCTCTGATTATGATAAAATGATCCGAAGTTTGTTTGCTTGGGTATTAAGATTTATAAATAATTGTAAATTAGTCAATGGAAAATGTAAAAACAATGAATTCTCCTAATTTGAGTTTGAAATTTCTGAAAAGAAGTTAATTTGTTTTGTTCAAAGCCAATATCTTTCCAAAGCAAAATTTTTAAATTCTGTGGTAACTTTTGTTGATGAGGAAGGTATTCTTAGAGTAAAAACAAATATAAGTAACCAAGATGACGAAAGATTTTTTTTGTATCCAATATTGTTACCTGATAAATGTTAGTTCACTAAATTGTTAATTAAAAATGTACATTGGATAAACTGTCATGATGGAATCCAAATGATGCAATGCCTGTTGCGGGAGAATTTTTGGATAATCAGAGGTAGAAGAGCTATCAAAAATGTTCTTTATAATTGTATTGCATATAGCCGCTATAAGGTTAAATCTATGTCAGGCGAACCAACGCCTCTGCCACCAAACCGTATAACTGTTTGTTCACCATTCGAAATTAGGGGTATTGATTTAGCAGGGCCACTTTTTTTGGAAAATGAATGAAATTTAGGGATGGATCTGTTTACTTGCGCGGTATACCGGGGCATTCACCTTGATCTTGTTAATTCCCTTTCTTCGGATGCCTTTCTTTTGGCCCTTAGACGGTTTATCGCTAGACGTGGGCGATCACGAACGATTTATTGTGATATTGGGACTAATTTCCGGGGTGCTTCAAATGATCTATCAAAATTAAATTGGAGTAAAGTTCAAGAGGAGACCAGAACTTCTAAGATATTTTGGAAATTTATTCCTCCAACCGCGGTGTGTTTGGAGATGTTGGTCCACACTATTAGAGATTTATTAAAGCGTACTTTAGGTAAATCTGTGTTATCCCATGATGAACTGTATATCTTAATTTGTGATTGTGAATCAATTATTAACTGTAGACCCATAACTTATGTACCAGGAAATCTTGAAGAATTGATTCCTCTTACCTCCAGTATGCTCCTTATCGAGAACAGAATTTCTAACACTGATGATATGGAAGAGTTGAATTCGAGGAGTCTGAACAAAAGAAAAAAATATCGTAGTAAACTATTAAAGGACTTTCGCCAACGTTTTAGGAAAGAATATCTTGGACAACTCGTACAAAAATATAATGAAAAGCAATTGCGTAATCCTCAAATTTGTGAAATAGTTTTAGTTGGAGATGATAACAAAATACGATTGTTTTGGCCCTTGGCAAAAATTATCGAGTTGATTCCAGGACGCGATGGAAAAATTCGCACAGTTAAACTTAAAACGCAACATGGGACAGTTTTACGCCCTATACAGTGTATCTACCCATTAGAAATTTATTCAAAAGAATCTATTGATGGGGAACTGGGTGGAGTGGAATTTAATTCTAATAATGTGACTGATAATGAAAACAATGTAACATCTGCTGATGCTGTGATAGTGAGAAAATTTACATAATTTGAAAAGCCTGTGAAAACCCCTACAAGACTCGATCTTTTGAATAATGTTTGTTATACTCTTGAGACTCTTTCTGAGTCTCAAACGGGGGGATGTTGGGAAACGAAGTGAAATAACTGCCGCTGCGGGGCAGTGCTGTGACGTCAGCCTGCGAGCTGACACTCACTCACGAATGTAAAACAGAACGACCTGTGCACTCGGCGATTGCTGAGCGTTTACTTGTGTGTGTCTCTGTGTTGTGCTTTCCTTTATGAATAAAGTGTATGTTTGATGAAATCTCTTTGGATTTACTTACATCCAGGTACCCAAGCATCGGGTAGATGCAGCCTATTTGATTTTATTTTTGAATTCTAATTTCGTTTTAGAACACACATATTGTCAATCCAATACGACATTGAACCAGTTTCCTCACAAATAAAATGGTTTCTCCAAATGACTTTCTCACAAATAGACATTTCCTCTATGTTTGCTGATACTGTGTTTGACTGTGTATCACTTGAGTTTTTCTTCGATGTTCTTACATCTGAAATCCGCTTCCTGCAATCGTTTACCAAATGACCTTAACGCTTATAGTAATTGCAGGAATCTGCTTTTCTTTTTTGATTTATTTTTTCCACCTTGCCTACTCTTTTGTGATTTCGCTACTACTAATGCTTACTGAGCAGCTTTGCATCTTCAACATTTTGTAAAATTTCTTTCAAATATGCATAGCTGCTCTGTTAATTCTTCAAATGATTTCTTGTCATCTTCAGCCAATAGCATCTAGCTTGATTGAAAGATTTCAAACTGAGTGGACAAAAAAACTTCAGACTATCATTATACATCAAGCAATTTGCTCGCTGTTTTAGCCTCCAGTCCATTATTCAGTTTGTTCCAAAGACTTCTTTGCTGTGCTGTGTATGTAGAAGCAACCTCTTTTTGAATCTAGCTAAATGCAAAAACCCAAGTCCATATTTTAAACAAATAATTTTTTTGAAGTTTCTACAAACTATTGCTTTTATGATTCCCAAGCTTCATAGCCTATTTCCTAGTCCATAATTTTCTAATATGCCTCATCAGTGACGGTGCTTGCGATAATTGACTTTGTATAGTTATTAGCTTTTCGGTATTCGCGGTGTTCCTTATGTTGCTTTCTGAACAATTCATCTGATCGATATCTATGGATTTTGGCTTCTTCAACTTGCCATCTATGACCTCGATTGCGTATTTGGTGTTTTTATATCGGTCAATTTGCTTCTACGGTCAAAGACTTAATTTGTTGACTAAAATCCATACTTTATTTCCTTTTTAGAAATTCGTATTAGCAGATTTGTTAAGCAAATAAGCGACGATAATACTTCGAGACTAAGCAACAATGATTTTCCTCTGTTTCTTATTTAATGTTTTCAAAATGGCAGCATGCTTATGCTTTCTTCCCGCCAAATTGATGATCTGCGAAACTTTGCCGCAGCGATTTTACCTTCATGAAATAAATTGCTTCAATATCGTTAATACTGTAAAATACTCATAATCTTTTATATAGTAAGTGAATTTAAGCTTATGTAGGTAAGCATAACCTATTGATGCTCTTTATCTTACATTCTGCGGCTTAGACTATCTGCATAATCACTGGCAAAAGCTAGAAGGAGTTTTCTTTGTTTAACATATTAAAAGTATAGAAAAATACGAGCGTTATCTATTGCCGTAAAAGCAAAATCGTGTTATCATTAAATGAAAATGTGAGTTATGTAACTTACAGTTTTTAACAAATGTTTGATTTGTGTGTGTGTATAAATACATCTTCACTTTAGATTGTAACGATCTTTTAATCTTTTATGGTATTTTAAATCCTTTGTGTTTTTAAATGTATTTGCTTATCTCGTGTATGAATTGCGTACGCCTATTGTAATTGAACTCCCCTATTCTGTAATGCGATTTTTGTTAGAATAAATAAATATTAATATTAGGCTATGTTTCGGAATTCTAGAAATTCATTATTTACTAACAAATAAAAAAATTCATTTAAAAGTAGGATTTCGTGTTGTTATAGTTTTGTTAAATCAAGAAGAAATAAAAATTGATGTCTTAAAACTGATTTAAAAGGAAAAAAAATTACAAATGCATAATTGTTTTTCCAACTTTTGATTGTTTAGCGAATATCTTTGAGTAAGCTGTAGTCGGACATTTTGATTTTGAATTCATTCCTATAGAGTTATTTTTGTTAATACTTAAAAAAATTCAAGATGTTAATATTATTATGATGGTTATTTAACTAAAATATATAAAAAAAATTGCCCCCCTCCCATCTATTTCAGGGTAGGGATTTTGGAATGTAAAAGGAAGGAATAGTAATAGTATTTTGGTATATATACGAGAAGAATTGCACGTATATTGTGCTACATATCTTGTAGAATGATTTTTCCCCCATATAATAAAAACCACTTTACTAAGAATTATTGCAATAATGTTTTTTCCTCTGGCAGCTTAAATTAAATTCAGTTTTAAAGACATTTTTTGCATGCTTCTTTATTAAGTGATTAAGAAATAATTATAATTATGAGCTTAGCGATGATAAAAGAGCTATTTTATTAAATCAACGACGAAGTATGTTTAAAAACATTTATTCAAACCTGGATTATATATATATATATGATTTGCAGTCGTTCTAAAAGGATACGTTTAATAAATATAACATTCTTGTAGAAACTAGAAAAATGTAGTAGCATTGTTAATGGTATTTATTCGTGAAAATTTTGTTTCACAGTTACGATTTTTTTTTTTTTTTTTTTTTGTCTGACTGATTTCCTATCATTGAATTAACGTAAATTTCAACTGGACCAACTTGGAGGATAATGACAAATGACGATTTATTCGTAAATCTTCAGAACTACACACAGATAGCACAATGCGGACAATAACAGATACGCAACACTTGCACAATTCAATGACACAGATACAGGGACAAAATACACCTTTATGGACAGTCACAGTTATTACACAGCAACGTTAAGCTCACCAGCTTATCGTTCCTCACTAGGGACAGCCACCGCAGATATATTCTGCACTTCCAGGGCAGGTGCTAACGATTCCCAGGAGACACACGTTGCTTCTTAGCAAATTCACTCGGCATGCCTCACTTCATGTGCTGACAGCATTAAGTTGATCCCCCGATCGATCTTCGCAACAAAATCTGAAATGACAGACTCTTCGTAACAGTTACGATAGACTTAGGTCGAATCTTCGGGAGATTCACTTGGCCACGGTTCCCGATCAATCTACAAAGCAGATTCATAGACAGCTAATTCCATACGCAGACCGATTTCTCATCAGACAGACTATCCCGATTGTAGCTCTTGGCGTGTTTATACCTTTCCGGCCAGGCGTGACGTCATATAGGAAAAATCCAGGAAAATCCGTAATTTTCTTCCCGTTCGATTTTTCTCTTAGCTTTCAGAGGCTTCGAGTACTTTCTATTTGTCACCAAGTTTCTCGCCGTCGCCAAATCCATTGCTAAGAGTGAGGAGTCAATCGCTTAAACTCTCTTTAGCTGACTGTTGACATCTCTGTAAATCGATCTTTTCCGTTATAAGAGAGATGTTGCAGGGAAGTATCAACTCACGTTCGTAATAATATATATATATATATATATATATATATATATATATATATATATCACGCGCTAGTCAAATCTGCTAAATCAACTTTTCTTTGTGATGTCAAACCTGTAGAGTTAATTTCTACTGACTGTTCGAAGTCAGTCAAAGTCCCTAAAAATCCTTTCATCCAAAACACCACGTGTGTACCATATGATCTGAACAAATCCCTCCATGTAAATTTGAAGCAAGGTTAAATTCTCTCTCTTTCGCTCTGGTCATGAAGGTTAGAGCAGCGCTGCTGATCTTCTCAAAATGTTTGTAGGTATGTAAAAGGGCCTCTCTTTCATCAAAAAGAATAAATAGTCTTGATGCTTTCACCTGGTCGTCTTATTCTTGCCATTAAAGACCTTCTGTGTAGCCGGAGCTGATGCACGTTCAATTTGTCGAGGATCTAAGTCCTTTAATTTACGGTGTGTGTGGAAGTTAAGAGAGGCAATTAGCATCTCAGGTATCGTTCTCGTCACGTGACTGAGGTTCCAAATTACGAGGTCCGTTGCCCATAAAGTTTTGTGATTAAATATTATCAAAAGTGAGATTTATAAAATAATTTTTACCTTAATTGAACACGTTTCAAAGCTGCAGAGTAAATCTTCAAAAGTTCGTCAAATTAAGGCATAACCTTCAGTTCATTCATGCATTCGAAATGAAAATAAAACATGACACTTTTTATATCAAATATTTCTATGAATCTTTAGTCTTAAAGAAAAAAAAAGTATTAATTTTTTTTTTTTTTTTAATATTTTTGTTCTTAAATGAAACTTATATCTTAAATTGAAAAGTTCCTGTAATAATGCTTTTGAAATGTCTGTTTTAGAAATGTGAAATGAATTCTACTTCTTAAAATGTTTGGCTCTTAAAAGAGCTTTTTTGTTTATTTTTTCCTTTTATTTTTATTAAAAATGTATCAGTTTTAATCTTTTTTATTCTATTCTTTTGTTTTTTTATTGGTTTATGTGTTAAGAGATTTTTAAATAAGTTTTGTGTTATTCTCGAAACAGTTACGGTCAATACAAAGAGCCACATTTCATGCTTTACAGATAATAGTTGTTCTTTTTTTGTATATTCTTTTTAGCACAATATGTGTGCTTTCTTCTTTTCTTTTCGTCAATTAGTCAATTAGAAAATTTATTTTCATGTGTCTTCATTTTTTTATTACTGAAGGCTCTGCATTTTTCTGATTTAATTTTCCTGTCAGAGATGTTATTAAATTCATTGTAAATTTTTTAAACTGAGTTTTTAACTTAGTTTAGCACGACTTAAATATCAGAAACATATCAATATAGATGAGGGTAAAGAATAATTTTTTGTCAATTTCCCAGTTCGTCTAGCAAAAGTGTAGGTGGATGCCCTATGGTCTCCTAAATCAACATATTCCATGTGCTTGTGAAATCTGTCACAATTTTTTTCTTGGAAGTGGTTAATTTTTCTTTTTTCCATTCAGCAAAGTCCCATCAGATTTTTTTGGGTGTCTATTAACACAATTTTCTTCATTTAAATCTTTCATCAAATTCTCAATCTGTATTTCTGCGATAAATTTCAGATTAATTCTAAAAATTCGAAGAAAAAACAAGAGAAAAGAAAATTCTATCGTTCATAGACAGCGTTAAGTCATCTAATGGAGTATTTTTTCGAATTTGGTTGTTCCAAAAGGTCGCCAATAGTAAGGAATTCGCACACAACTGATAACGTTGGCGAAAAATATCCCCACCCAATTACAGACAATAGAAGCTAAGTCGTAAAAAGGACAAGGAAAAGTTGTGAAAGGGTCTGCTGAAAAAAAGGGGGAAAGAACGGTCTCTAGATAGCTTGGTACAAACGTTGTACCGGAGCCGAAGCTAGCGACAAAAAAATTTCTGGTACAGCATATGTACCGCCGATGTTTAAAGGTTAAATACTCCCGGATTTTATTTAAAAACTAAATATAGTGTCAATAAATTTTTGAAAAAATTTATAAAATCTTACCAAATTGTAAATTGTAAATAAAAAATTACTTATTCAAATTGTTCAGTCCCTGAACTCTCGGTCCCTTGAGGTCACAATTCCTGGTTCGTCTGATAGTTCTGAGCAGAAATATAAATTTTTAATACATTCTCTTTTCCCAACTTCCAAAGAAACTTTTGGTTTGGCTTTTAAAGAATTTATCCTTCCTCCGGTGTTTTCCATCGAGGAGGTATTCTTGGTCCTTAAAAATCTCCGTGGTGGGAAGGCTTCCGTGTTTAATTTTTTGGATTATGGGATTTGGAAACATATTTTTTCTAACTCTCCTAACCTTTTAGTGAAATCATCTATCTTTGTTTACAACTTTCCTATTTCCTAAATAATTTTAAAGATGCAAAATTGAAACTCCTCCTTAAACCTGGTAAGGACCCGTCAATCGTTAAATCGTATAGACTAAATTGCTTGTTACCAACCTCAGGAAAAGTTATTGAGCGCATTTTTGTGAATAGATTATATTTTTTTTTCATCAAACCAATATTATTCATCTACTCCAATTTGGGTTTAAAGAAAATTTCAGCTGTGGTGACGCAATTTTCCGTTTGGGTTCACATATCAAACGCAAAAGATCTACAAAACATATTGCTGTTACTTTTATCGATTGCAAGGTCGTGTCCTACAGTATAAATTGGTCCATTCTCTTTTAAAAATTTTTAGAAATCTTAAATTTTCAATCAGTTTCCAAAAGTTTATTTATTCTTGCTTAGTAAAACAACATATAATTTTTTCTAATACTAATTTTGCAATAAAGCATCTAATTACCAAAGGATATCCTCAGGGTTCTCATGTTGCACCCACTTTGTGGAATTTATATTTTAATTCTATTTTGGATATTAATTGCAAAGCCTTTTTTTTTGTTCAAGCTTTTACGGATGATCTGGTGGTTACTTCCCCTGGAAATTCTAGAAGAGATCTTGAGCATACTTCCAATATTTTAATTAATCTTATTGCTGAGCGTCTACCCCAGCTTAAGTAGAGATTTCAACTGAGAAAACCGCTTCTGTTTTGTGTAGATGCCCATCAATCCCTAACATGGGACTTCGTGGTGGCAACGTCTTTAGTCAAAACCCAATTCTCAAACTAAACAATTCCTGAATTAAAATTTGTAAATTTTATGAATACTTAGGTGTTGTGATTGACTACTAGTGGCTCTATTGGAGCCACCAGATTAACTATCTTAAAGGGAAGAAAAATTATAATATCTCATTAAGTTTTAATAGGGTTTCCTTCGGTGATTTCAATTCCAAAGATTATAAATTATGGTATTTATCTGTCTAGAATCTATTACTTAGTATATGGTTCTGGGGACTGTAGTGGTCGCTATTGTGCTGTGGATGAAAAAGCCTCAAGTTCAGCTATTCTTCAGAAAGTGCTCGATCGTGTCACGAGAGTTAACGATTCCGTGGTCGACAGTACGAAAAATTCTGCGATTCATTTTAAAATGGTATTCGTATGTGATCCACGTAGTGCAAATGCTGTAAATTCAAGATCACCAAACATGCTCTAATTTTACTTGCCGATATTTGGCGAGAATGGAAGTTGATGACATGTGGCCTTGGAAAATTCTATGGTCAGATGAGGTGTATTTTTCTTTAGAGGGAGCTGTGAATAATCAAAATTGCCACATATGGGAGCTTCATCTCCTAATGTCCTGCATCAACAACCACTGCATTCTGATTACGTGACTGCATGGTGAGGATTTAATGTTGATTTTATCCTCGGACCTTTTTTCTTTGAAACTCTCACTCTTTAAGGTCCTAAAACGTGCTCTGTCACGAGTGCACGTTACAGTGCATCTTCGACAGCAGGTCATTCTTGCTTTACAGAAACGGCAATATTTACAAACCACTGTCTTCATGCAAGATAGAACAACTCCCCACATTGGGTGCCAAGTAAAAGAATTGCTTTGAGCTAACTTTGAGCGAGAACCATATAATATCCATAGCTATGGAGAATTTATGGAGGAGGAATTCGGTTATCTGAGTTGAAAGCCGGCATAATACGCGATGTTCCTGGAATCCCTCGAGAGTTTTTTCACGCTACCATTGAAACACTATAATGTACGTAATTGATGTCAATGGAGCACATTTTGTAATTGAATAAATTTTAATGATTCTGTCAGATTTTTTGCCCTTTTTTAGACGCTACAATTCCCTCTGATGGTGAAATTCGAACAAATTTTTATTGCAGATATCGTTTCCCCATGGTCCCTATAACATATACCATGTTTTATCAAAATTCAATAAGTAGAACGGGTTCTAGAAGGGTCTGAATAAAGTCACTTTAATTATAACCACCTTGTACATGGAAAAAGAAAAGTTCTTTTGGTTTTTTTTCTCCTTGTTATGTGGCATGTGCTATATATTTTACGTTGCTATTATTTGCTTTCATAACTGCTGTTTTTTTTTTTTTTATTCTGTAATGCATATTACTGATAATTTTTGGAAACATTTTTCCTACGTGAAAATGCTAACTTAATCTTTAAACGTAGTTGATATTGGTTTGCATTTTTAAGTGTGGGTATCCAGTGATTTAAAATTATTTTCTTGTTCAGTATAGGTGTAATTTTCATCTGTAGAAATATAACTTTCGTGAACCCCTTCCTCCCACACTAATTAAATTTTGGTTTTAGATGTATGCTTCATTTAGAATTAATGATAATTTTGGCAGTGAGCTGTAATGCATAGCAATTGTTGACGATGAGTTTCATGTTGCTTAGGCATGATGGGTTGCCATTTGTAAAGAGGGGGATAGGCGTTGACCTTGGTGAGAGGTGTTATGTGAACATATCTGATTTTAGTGCAAAGTACCGCGCTCTGATGTAAATGTTGTTTCACTGTGTTTTATGTAAATATATATATTTTCTAAAGAATTATACCGGTGTCTTTATTGAAGTAACATTACACGTACCTTGCTTCCTTCTGGGTGTACTTTTTCCCAATGAGTATATGTCCCTATTACTGTATACATAAATTTGAATGTTTGGTCAACTCCATTGATCGTATCGCTCCAAAAATTTTAGGGTATTTCGCGATGCGTGGATGGTGCGCTTAAACACATTCCCGCCAAAGAATATTTCAAATATTTTGGAGAATATTTCTCACCATATTTTTGTATTTTCCAGCAGATGTATTTTTTGTTCAAAATATGTGCCTTTTTATGAGTTTTTAACGCAATTTGAATCTTTTAAAATCGGTTAAAGATTAATGAGGCCAGATCCATAATTACCAGTACCATCTAATATGATCCCATGGGGGTATTTTACTATCTCTTTCCATTTTGCGTCGGAGTGGCATCTCATAAGCAAATCTTTATCGCCGCCAATTGTTTTAGTTATAGGTCGCACCCCTTTTTGTTCATTCCTGTTTGAATCGCCTTTGTGAGCAGACATGTATACGAGTATGATCGGGAGAATTCTTTATTTATAATGAGAATCCTTAACTGTTAAATTTAATTTAAATTTATTTTTAATCGCATGTTTTTGTAGTAAATTAAAGTTGTATAAAACCCAGCAGTCTTAAATATTCAACTGAGCTACGCACCATTTTTAGTGTCTCTGACCTTTATAAACAAATCCACCCTATTTATCTTACCGGTCTATTGAATGTTTGTTTGTCCATCATACAAATCCACACAACGATCGTCTCGCTCTACAATTTTTAAGGATCTTTATATATATGCAATTACAGTGTGAATATATTTGCATATTATATTGTATCTAATAATGATTATCATCAACCACATTCGCTGGTGTTTCTAAGATATGACAACAACTTTCTTAATATATATTTCTAAGCTATATAATAGTGTCAAATTACTGAAAACTACAACTCCAGTTGATAATATTTCAGTAGCCTTTTTTTTTAAAAAAGATTAAACCACAAAGAACTAATTCTTGTTCTGTAAATTACTTTCAACAGCTGTTTGAGAGTGCAAAAGTTCTACAATGTTGGAGGTATGCAACTATTAGCAATAGTTTCAAGTTTTTTTTTTTTCACAAAAAGTTTTGGAAGAATTTTGGTCAATCATTTATCACACTCTTTCACTATGAAACTGTCAATCTCTATCAGTTTCTTCCTTTTAAAGATAAAAAAAAATTGCAGCGATTTGAATTTATAAAGCTTTTGCAGCTTCAAAACTAAAAGAAGAAATTTTCTTAAGGATCAGTTTGGTTATTGAAAATATAAATGACTCAGGAAAATATTGATAGTGAACCTTAAGTTGAATTGTTAATCATAGCTTCCACGCCTTTCTTATAGTAACTGCAGATGCTTCAAAAACCAATGTATAACATCCATTATAAGAATTTCTCATTCCACTTCTTTTTTTATCAATTATAATTTAAGTGAGATTCTGTGATTTATCTTTAATTAAATACTTATAATTGATAGTGTTACATAATTGATTTATATAATCAAATTATTTCAAATGAAATATGTATTGATCATAACTAAATTAACCATTGAAATGAAAGTATGATCAGAGTCAATTTCAGTGATAATACACAATTTGATTGAATGTTAACATCAATGTTCAGTGACAGTTTAATTTTGTAGAGAATAAAAATTGCACAAAAGAAACAACAAAATAATGTATTTAACTTTATTCACAATAACAAACATCTCTGCAACAACTATTAATTGCATCTACAAGTGATTTTAATAACAATTTGATTTTTCAAAGCACAGCATAATGTTCCCTGTGTTATAATAAAAGTGAATGTGCAGTATCTTTAAAAAAACTTTGAATCTCCCCCAACACGAAATTGCATTTTCATATTTAACTCTTTAAAAGTTATGCCACTTTTCAAATAAATTAGAAATAATGGTACAAATGATAAAGAGGATGCTCATAAATATAAAAATGCAATCTGTACTTTCTAGTGAAATTATACTACTTACATCCAAAAAAAAAAAAGCCTAAATACTAAAAACAATTTCATCTGTCTTTCATAATAATTTTCACTTTTAAGGTATAATTCTGGATTTTTATATATGTCCTTTTTTGAAAAAATCATTACATTCATTAAGTAAATATGAATCAGCTGCACATTTTTATTTCAACATGGTTAGATTTGTTTGGCTTTTGAATCTGCAATCAAGCCATAAAATTAAATAACAGTATTCAGATCATTTAGCAGCTAGTTGAAGCTCACAGTTTTAGCCATGAATTTCTGCAAACCCTCTCACACGGAGACAAACACACAAACACGAGGACAATGATGTCTGTACAGTTAACAGAAAAAGATAAATTGGATTTAGTCCATAGATGAAAATACTATATTTATCTGGAGTTTCTCTCCTCTGATATTCCTACTCCAACAAATAAAGTAGATAAAATTTTTAAATCAGGAACCTGAAGAAAGAAAAATTACTCAGTTGCTTCAGAAAATGACATATCACACAGCATTAAACTGAATTTAGCTGAATACAATTTAAGAATGCAAACATGATTGCAGTAAAAAATGTTCAGTTCATAAAATATATAATACAAATATTTCATACAATTTTTACGGCATTATTTTATTAATACAGGAAAATCATCCATAAATTTAGTTATTAAAAATTTTGTGTAAAATTAAAGTTGATTTAATTCAAAATATCTGCAATTTCAACAAACACACAGGGCAGAATCAAAGTTAACCAAATAAAATTAAAAAAGTAATAACATAATAATAATAAAAAAAAAGAGTAGAGATACTCTAAAAAATGATTTTTGCACTTACATTTTAAATTCATGAAATTCCATGAAGTATATACCATTTTAACAATTTAGTTCTTATTTAGTTGTATTTCATTCTTAAGAATATGTCATAGTCCAATGACACTTACCTAACAAAAGAATTAACATCATAACTGATAAAAATGATTTTCCCAACAAATGAAATTACTTTTAAACCATAATTTAAATTTTATTTGAATGGTTCAGTTTTACTCTTATCAGTACTATAAAATCATTTTTAATAAACTTTGTTATGACTTCAAATTATGAAAATTAAACTTTCATTTTTAATTTACCTTCCTTATTTATTACTCTGTTCTATATTTAATTTTTTAGCTCAGGTGCAATGTATGCCCAGATGTCAAATTCGATTTTTGTAGTTTTTTGATGACATAGTATACGGTTTAGCTTATTGTTAAATCTAGCATCTTTTAAAAGAAAACTTCCAATCTCATGGACTCCTTCTCAATCAAAAAAAGATAGATCTGTTAAAAATTTTCATATCCATTGAGATTTGTTGAGAAAAAATAATTATTTTCTCTGCATCATTTTTCCATTTCAGGTTTCATGATGTTTAAATTCAAATTCCCTTTATCAATAAAAAATATTGAGCAGCAACCAATTCAAAATACAATAAATTTATACTGATACTCAGTAGAAATGTGAAATATTTAAAAATAAAAAGAGAGAGGAAAAAACCCTTTATTATTACCATTTCTCATCACAGATCACTCTCCGTAAGAACATTGAGCGAAAATGTGGCCATGCCATCTCCAAGAGTGGAGCTTTGTGCTCGAATGCTATACTGGCCGACATCAGTTGTTGCACATTTCTCAACAGTAAGTATGCACTTCTTACCAGATTTAGTAATCTTGTGATGAGTGCTTTTTTCTTCTAAGACTTTACCATCCTTTGTCCATTTTACTAATAAAATATATTTGATAAAAATGAAATTTTTTAAATTTGAAAATAATACAAAATGGGTAATATTATCATAAAGTACAGTTCCCTTTTCTAACAACAAAATCATGAAAACTTTTAGAATTTCAGGATATTTTAAGATAGGTAATAGTTCAATAATTATGAAAATGTTAAATAACACATATGAAATTCATCAGGAAACGTATGAAATTCATTAGGAATAATATACTAATATTAAAAATCCAACTCAGTCACTTTTTTGTCACTCAATTTGAAAGTATCAAAAATCAGAAAAAATAAAGTAAGAAATTTAAAAAAAAAAAAAAAAAAAAAAAAACGTAGTTTATTTTCCGAAAAATATAGAAGACATTTTTAATAAAGAAGATACATCCATATTAAAGGTTCAAATTAAAATATTTTTCACACAAAATTCTAAGCCTCTTTTAAATTAAATAGTGTTACTTAACACTAAGTTTAATGTAGTAAATGCTTATGTTAACACAAAACTGTTTAAGATGAGAATTTAATATCTAGGGTTGAATATAACTTATGAAGTCACAAGTTTTTTATGGTTATTTTTAATTATATTTAATTTTACAGTGAAATTTAGGAAACAATATCAGATAGGGTTATTAATTATATACAATATAAACATATAGTAAGAAATCAATTATTTGTACAACTACTTTAATGTTTATTCATTATAAGACATATGTTATAGAAACATTTTGACAATTTTATATTATTCAATTGTTTTATTCTAAATTTTGCAAATGCATGATACAGTATATTATTTTTAAAGTTAAAATAATAGCCGAAAAGTGCAATTAGCATACATTTTTCGATTTCTAAAATATAATATTAGTCAAAAGTATTGCATAAAAATAATAACCTTTATCAGCATCTTTTTCTAATTCAGCTGTGAAGGTTACCGGTTGATTTTCATGAACTGACTGCGATTCTGGAAATTTGCTGAATCCTGGTCCTTTAACTGGTTCATTAGGAACTGAAAAGAAATTGAATTTTAAATACATTTGAAACAAATTGGAAATTAAACTAAAATGAATTGCCTAAACAACAGCCATTTCATTAAATGGCATACAAGACAAAATGGCAGACAGCATATAACACATTTAACTGAAATAAAAAAATTTAAAAAAAATTCTTTATTTAAACATTAAGGTACAAACACTCGAGGGTTTTGCAACATCAAACTAAATATTAAATATTTAAAAGCACATACTTAAGATCCTGAACTTCTTAACAAATAAAAATATTTAAAAATTATATTTTAAAAATTTTTAAGAACTTTATTATCTTATGAAATAATTATGGAAAACAAGAGATAGAAATAGTGCAAAAATGAAAATTGAATGCAGAATAACTTTTAAAAAGAAATAGCTCAGGTAGAAACTTATAATAAAGAAATACGCCATTGCCTTTGATAATAATACTATACAATAGAATTATCTTCAAAATGAAATATTAAATTGATCAAACCTATTTCTATAAAAATATTTCATAAATTTTTTTCAAGATTTTCGACAGATTATAGATTTCCGGTCTTTTATTTTTTTTTATAAAGTATTAAATTATTATTCAAATTATTAGTTTGACATTATGTCATAAAATTTTAAAACAATCTGCTCATATAATATAAAAATGTTTATTTAAATATTGAAAATAAATTTGAATAAAACAAGTTTGTAAATCCATACTCTGAAATAACACACACATAATAAAATTTATTCCAAATAAATGATTAAAAAAATACCTATGACGACTAGAGTACAACTGCTGAAAGCTTCTCCAGCATCATTGAAAACCTCACAAGTATATATCCCACCATCCTCTGGGAATATTTCTGGAATTTCCAGTTTATAATCATCACCTTCTGTCTTATACTGGAAGTCTTTGCTGTTCTTGATTTCTTTTTCATTGTGAAGCCATACCACATCAAATGAAGATGCACCTAAATTGTCAAAAAATAAAATGTTTAAATAAATTTTAAAAAATTAAAACATCACTGTTGTTCAGTAAATATTTAATACATATATATATGAAAGGGAAAAGCTGATAAAAGCTGAAGAGTAAATCATATAACCCCAAATCCTAAAGCTTATCAACTGAGTTTAATATAATGAGCCAGAATTTACTTACATAAAATTACATATATATCATTAAGAAGAGAACTTTGCATTAACAGTGAAGCTTAGAATTTCTACGATTAAAGTTACAGAAAGCACAAAATACAATGCACGATAATATAAGAACAAAAAGCATTGTAATAGTAATAGTGGGAAATTTTTTTAAAATAATTCTCAATTAATGTTAAAGTTTTAAAATCTCATGAGCAGAAGATGACTATATTTCACAACATATAACATAGCCTGAAAATTATTAGCATAAGGGATAATAAACTCATTTCAAAATTAGCCATAAAAATACTTACACTTCACAGTACATAACAATGTAATAGGATCCCCATCCTTAACTTGCTTACTCTGTAAATGTTTGGTGATCCTTGGAGGTTTACCTGATCCACTCTTTGCAGCTTTTTTCTTTTCCATTGCTGAAAAGAAGTTATGGAAATTATTTGTTTCAAATGCAAAAACTGTCTTTTAAATTTTTAACATAGTATAAGGATTATCTGAAAAGTAAGAGTACTGAGCCTTTCACACTGAAAGAAAATTCTTTTCAACAAAGAATTTTGCTCTGCATTCAAGATTTTAATCTTGGGAGTAGAATGCATGCTCATTTGTCTCATTTGATTAAAAACAATGGTATAGCTGAGGTACATGCATGTGTGGGTGGGGTTGGGTGAAAAAAACATTTGTATATACAGTCCATCACTATGAAAATATCTATTTTCTGACGATTTTTTTAGCCACCAAAGGGCTATTGTTTTAGTTAGATCACTTTTGGTGTACCAGATCACTTTCAATATTTTATTGTTTGTCTCAATTTTATTTACATTTAGCTTAAATATATTCAATTTAATAATTAATCATTTCCTTTAATTTTAAAATCGAAAAAGTTTACTATTGTTCATTTCTCTACATTTCCTTATTTACTTTAATTCATATATTAATTGAGTAATTTAATAATACTTATATATAAAACAAATAAGAAAAACCGCACCTTGAATGGCTGAATCTAAAAGTTCTTTGCAAAACTTTACACAGAACTTTTTCATTTTTTTCTTTCTGATTTTGAAGCACATATTAGTTCTATATACTCATATACTCAACAGCCAGTAATTTATTCCATCCACTACTCTAACATGCTTAATTCCAACCCATAAAATTTTTTTAATGTATATTAAACAGGTCATGTGCAACTGGCATGAGGTATTAGTGTATTTTCTGATTACTGAAAAGCAAGTATTTGTGTAAAAGTGTTTGTAACAAAATTGATTGGGCTGTGGTGAAGTATTCTTGTAGATTATTTCAGAAGCTCAAACATTTTTCCATCGTATTTTTGTACAAACAAATTTTAAGTATGTAATGCAGATTTTATAAATGTATAATTATTTGGCTTTAGAATTTGTTATATACATTACTTAATATCATTTTCAAATGCAGAAAACAAATTTTTCCTTATGATAATGATTAAAATTTTAAAGAACATTACAATTTTTGGAAAATTTTCATTCATTAAATGATACAAACATATAAAACAGTTGGCTTTCTAATTACAAAAAATAATAAAGATTTCATTCATTCTTTCATAGTGGTATCTATTTTTTTTTCAATGCTTCAGAAGACATAACTTAAAGGATAAATAGTATATAAATTTTAAATTATTATATAAATATTTTTTATATTTGTAAGAAAAAAAATGCTGCAAAATTATAAACTTTAATATTTAATAGAAGACCTACTTAGTTTTGTTTTACAGTATGAGGAAGATGATTTCTAAATCTGAAAGCTGATCTTCAGATTTTACTGGCTGTTGGATTTTACCAACATTGCGAGTTATGAAAGATCTTTCAGTAAATTAAAACACAATTTGTCACATCTAAGATCATTCAAGGCACAGGAAAGATTTGTCAGCTTTGGCTTTACTGAGAAAGGAGTGAGAGATTATCTACAGCATACCTTTTGATGAGCTAATCAATAAATTTGTAGCAGCAAAGGCTAGGAAATTTTTTTTACTGAAGTTAAAATTACATTACAATACATACATCAAATTATTTTTTTATGTCACACTAGCTTCATTTTCAGGTTATTATATTCAACATAATGTTTACATTTTTGCAATGTTATATATTTGAATAATATTTTAAAATAACTATATTTTTGAACTACCATTGTTGTCTAAATTATTTTACTTTATTCCATCTTTATAAATTTAAAATATTTAAAATAAAATAAAAAATTCTGAAAATGCAGATATTTTATATATACATTTTTTAAAAAATTTCTTTCTCTTTCCTGTTGCCTTTTGACAAAGAGGAGGAGTGCAAAATCATCAATTGTCTCTGGGAGCTGAAAACCCTTTCAACACCTGTCATTGAAAACTCTTGTTGTATTACCATATTGAAAATAGTGCTTTATCCCATCTGCTGCAAGTTGAGGATTGTAAACTGGTTTCTTCTCATAAAGGAAACACATTGTTCAGACTTTAAGCAAAATTAAAATTTTTTGCAGAGATGATGTCATGAACTGTAAAAATGTGTACAAGTGTTGTCATGATTGTAAAGTTTGCAGCAAAAATTCAAAAGCTGTTGTTTCAAATTGTTTACCCCAGGGAGGAGCAGTACTGAGAAACATGAAAAAATAAATAAATAAGGATGATGTAGAACAAGGGGAAAAAAAATAAAAAAGAAGGGTTGGGGAATTAATGAAGAGAGAGCATTTGTTGCATGACAAAGCATGAACCCACACAACCAATGTGCCAAATCAATTCTTAGTCTCATTTGGTTGAGAAATCATCAGCCATCCCTCTTGCAGCCCTTATCTGGCACTTTCAGATTTTCATTTTTCCCCCCACTTATCTAAAGTCTTTTATAGGAGAAAAAATGGTTTTCACCCATCAATGTGTTTCAGAGCCCCATCAAAGAATAGGCCAAAAATATAGTATTCCTTCTTCTCAAAAAACCTGTTGAGAAGGAAAACAAATATGGTGGAAAACAGTATTTGATGTACGTACATGAATTTGTAAATTTTTTAGGAATATATTAATTTTTCTATTTTTCAGAAAATGAGTACTTTTATTTAGTAGGCAATCCTCATATATACATAAGATACTATTCAAACAAACTCATGTAAAATGTAATAAAATATAAAAGTATACTTACGTAAAATAGTTAATTTTCCAGAAGTTGAAATTGTGCCTAATGAATTTGTTGCCTTGCAAACATATGTGCCTTCATCTTCAGGGAATACTTCACCAATTGACAAAGTAGCTACTTTATTCTTGTACTTTAAATCGATGATATCGGACGAATGCAGTTGCTGAAATCAAGAAAAATATTTACTGAATAATATAAATAACAATACTTTTTATTTTTGATGTTGCAAATTAACTTAAAAAAAAAAAAAAAAAAAAAGGAAATGGCAACACATTGAAATTTTGTCAGGAAAATAAAAAGATTGACAATTAAAAAGAAGTTATTTTTATTAATGATGTACCTCATCATTCTTAAACCACTCGATCTGAGGATCAGGATCACCAGTGACAACACACTTTAGAGTCAAAGATTCCCCATCTTTTATTTTAAGATCACTTAGCCCTTCTTTGAATGTAGGAGAAGCCATTGTAGAATCATCTGGAACTGGAAACACAATTCAATTATTAAAAACATGGATGCAGTTTTTGAAAGATACAACTGAATTGTTATTGCTCATCCAGTATTACTAGAAGAAATGGATAAAACAGGAGATTTTTATATAAATATATTTGTGAAATAATTAAAGGAATATCATATCTTTTTTTTTCTATGGTTCAAAAATTATGAAATAAACATAAATAATAATATTAAAAAATACAGAATGCGAAGAAAATTTCTTTAAAATATTTGTAAAAACATACTTACATGAGTACATGTACTACATATTTTTAAAGTTATTATAATGCATTAAATTTATAAATTAAACCTTATCATGGATATTGAAGCACATGCACATACCGATTTTTATCAAGGCATATTTAAATTAAGTGAAATTTAGAACTAATCCTTTTAAGATATCAAAAAAGGACCATACAAAGTATGTTAAACTTAGATTAAATATAATATTTCAGCTTAAGATAATGTAATTTTTTTTATTTAAATTCCAAAGTAGATTACTTTCATTTAAAATGAAAGTGACTAAAATAAAACTGATTTTACTTTCAAAAGATAAAAAATAAGAAAAAAGTACTACACATCTTAATTCTCTTTCTGATACTTTACAATGATATTTGAAGATACTTTTTAAATTTCAGGAATTATTTGCAAAGTCAATTCTTATTTCCCCCCCCCCTTTCTTCATTTATAATCTTTTATGGGCAAAACAATATCAATAATTCATATATTTAATCCTCAGATGCATCCCAAAAATATTAAATAAGATAGGTAAAAAAATATATAATTTCAACAGGGGCATACAAATAAAAAGGAATGAACAGAGTAAATATAATAACACTAAGTCACTATTTAGGACAAGTGTAATTACAACAACATAACATATTTTGTATAAGAAAGTAAATTACATAAGTTAAAAGATATTTTTATATTTATTCAGATATTAGCTCATAATAGCAATAAAATACTTAACATAAGATACTTAAACATAAATAATTTTTAAAAGTTCAAATATTGTAATAACAAAGGATCAAACTGAATAAAGTTTTCATTAAAATTGAAATTTCAAAAGTATACAAATTAGATTTACTTTCTAACTCCCTTGTTGATGTCCTGGATCTGACTGGGCTTGAACCCTCTGTTGTTGTTTTCTTTCCATAGGGCTTTTGTACTCTTTTTGTTGAGGGAGTTGGTGATGATCGTGAAGGAGAATATCGAGGTGTAGGGGAAAGCCTAGATGAATAAGCACTGGAAGATGTGTAATCACTTGCTTTCTTTGTTGAAGAACTGCTGTAAGATGATGATTGCACTTGTCTGCTTCTGATGTTAAGAAAATAATGTTTGTCGTTTTAATACATATTTAATACAATAAATAAAAATCAGATTTAGCAATTTATAAATACAAAATGCTTGAAAAACACCAATAACAAGCTCGGAGATAAAATTATTTTAAACCATGTCTTTCTCTTTTACAAAATTAATGTTATAATATTTATACCGTACTTGATTTTTTAAACCTGTGTCTTTTTATTTGTAAAATTCTTTATAACATGATAAAATACTTTTAAAATGAATTAATTTAGATTCTAAATAAGTTTTAAAAATCTAGCAATTATTAACTAGTTGATACTATTAATATTTTTAAAATTAAAAATACTATTAAATTTTGCAATTGGAAGATATTGATTAAATTTGTGCAATATTTTATATTCATTATCATATCAGTCCTCCTCTTGAGTTAAAGCTATTTTACTGAAGAATATACTAATGTGTGAATTTAGTAACATTATGAAATTAAATATATATAAACTAAAATTAATATTGAAATATTTCTAAAGTATATATAAACAGAAATGAAAATAATCAAATTTAGTAACTCTACAGAGAATATTAAAAGGAATAAATAATTTTTTAATCACAATAATCACCAACAGTTCCTACTATATTATTTTATTTCTTTTTATAGAACTGAAAATAACTTTAAAAATATATTTATTTTCCTATAAAATTTTCTCAAAGCTTTAGTAAAAGAATTAAAAATGGTATTTAATTTACTGACAAAAAATAATTGTTAATCCTTTTCAAATCAAAAGGGAATAAAAGAACACTTACGAAGATGATGAATATGAAGATGATTTGTAGTCAGAGCCATATTTGCTGCTGGAATATTTTGAAGAATAATCTGAGCTGTATTTGGAGGAGTAATCAGAACTATATTTACTAGAACTACCATAACCACCAGTTCGAGAAACTGATGAAGCTCTGTAAGAAGATGTATCTTTCATTGGTGAATATGTAGAACGATATGAAGATTTTTGGCCAGGAATAGGAGATGGTGTGGGAGTAACAATAAGTGGTGCTTTCACAGATGGAAGTTTACGATCTACAAAAGAAAATTTTTGCTTTAAAAATAAATTTTTTACAGTAAATAAATTTTCCATACAATTCCTAACCTTTTAGGATAATTTTGCGAGAATTATAGAATACTTCAATTAATTGAGAATAAACTACAGTTTAAAAAAATATTTGAGCAATTATCATTTCATGTATAAAAACAAATACATTACATAAAAACATAAATATGAAGTAATTACATTTTAAATTAAAAAATTAAACATGTTTTATTTAAATTTTTTTGTTTTAAAAGCGTAATGCTTATTTAATTTATCTAATTTTTGGTAGTATTAGTTTTCCCTAATAGTTCTCAACACATTTTCAAACTTTGTATTTATTACATTAATCTATTTATAAACTCAAATTATCTATTCATGAACTGCATGGAATTTACATAATAAATCTGGCAAAAATTATCTTATACTACATTGTTTTAAATAAGCTATGTGAATTTAAACCAAATCATATTAAAGTAATAAAAAGTTTTAAGAAAATCTTTTACACAATAAAAATATATAATTTAAAACTAACAGTGATTTTATAGAATTATTTTTATGTTTATTATAGAATTTGTTTCATACAAACAATTTTTTCCAGTACACTCCTTTATTTTTATTTATTAATAAGCATAGGTAATTTCGCATAAATTCAGTAAGGAAACTGATGATATTAAATATAATTTGGGCTGAAGAAAACTGTACAAGTTCTAATATCAAATAAATTATAAAATTACAACAAACCTTCTACTTCTACATGACACCAAGTTTCATCTTCTCCTAATGGATTGGATGCTCTGCAGCTATATCTTCCAGTATCCTCAATTGTGCATCCTACGATTTCCAGAGTAACAACACCATCAGCATGACTAACATTATATTCAAACTTATTTAACTCTTTTCCATCTTTGAACCATTTCACCTTCAAAAAATGCATTCATTAAATATTAAAAAGAGCATATTAAAAATATATATCTATGGAACAAGAATCAATGCATTAGAAATAAATAAAATAAAATAATGGAAGTCTGAATTCTGAGGTTATTTTAAAAATGTTATTACAAATAACTGAAAGAAGTTTTATTCTGTTTTACATTAATTCTCTCATGTAAGGGTCAATTTACTTAAAATCAAAGATATTTAAATTTTCTATAAAAAACAAAACATTAAAGTATTTCAGAATTCAATTTTAATACACTCCTTTTTGCAACATTATTTTATCTTTAAAGTAAGTCCATTTATTAAAATGGAAAGTAAATAAATAATACCACTCTTTCAAATGTAGTCAATTAAGAAAAATTACAAAAATAAAAAAAAAGAGGCACACTTAGCGTTAAAGTGATATAACATACTGTAGGTGTAGGTCGTCCTTTCAAGCAGCAGAGCAATTTGCATACAGATCCAGTCTGCATACATCTGGGCCTGAGTTGGAATGTAAAGCATGGAGCACTGTCAGCTGGCTCTTCCCATAACTTTGGCTGTGGAACACGCTTTCGTACGGGCTCATCCAAGTGTACATGTGGTATATCCCTTGGGACAGCTTAAAAAGGGAGAGAATGATAAGGGTGTTAAATTTGAACATATTACATCTTTTATAATATTAAACAGAACTGCATTACATTTCACAGTTATACTTCCTTATCCCTATGCAGTCATAATTACTACTCTATACTATGACTGTAAGCATAATTTATTTCCATAAATTTCATTTCATATAAATAAACTACTAAATATAATAATCATACATTTTAAAAAACACAAAATATTTATAAGGTAAAGATAACCATAATATCTTTTATTTTTTGCAGTATGCAGAACAATTTAAAATTTACTGAATCTTTTCTTTGATAAAAAAAACTGTCTATGAAAATATATAATTTTTTTAAATATGTTTATCTTTTTTTTTTTATATATATGAAAAAACTTTATTTTACAAACTATAACAGCAAAAAAGACTTTTTGAAAAAAAAAAAAAAAAAAAAAAGACATACACTTGTTGGTTTATTGAAAAACCTTCTATTCAAGAATTAAATATATACTTTTATAGCAGATATATTTTCATTGCAAACCTTGACAAAATCAAAATGCTGCTCACATTACTAAATGCTGTCTCCAAAATATTCTACATTATTAGTTATAGTTTTAAGCATCAAATTTACATCACATAATAAATTCTGAAATTCCTTTATATGCAATGAAAGTATGCATTTATAAACATTTCCTTTCTGTTTGAATTTTTTCCAGGCTACTTTTAAAATGATTTTTTCTATTTAAATTTAATCATAAGAGATGCATTGAAATTCCATGATTTGAACACAAGCACAATTCAAAAAGCCATTCTCAATTTTGACAATTTTTCTTTCCAGACCCTATTCTAATTAATGTGAAACAACTATGCAAATGCATTGAAATATTACTTTTCTTTTCTGTTTCAATCAATAAGTGATTATTAATTAATCTTTACAATACTAGAAAAACGTTTTAAAATAAGAAACATAAACATTAATTCTACTTATTGAAAAGAAACTGAAACTGTCACAATAAATGCAAACAATAATAGATTGAAAGGAAATTATGCCTTTTTCTAAAACGCATCTTTTTTATTTTTATCATGTTGTGATCATTTCATTTTTATTACAAGAGGTATTGGAAATAATAATCTAAATATATTTTGTATTGTAGTAACAGCTTGATCCAGAAAAAATAGTTATTTATTAAATTACTTTTCTATTTTTAAGTAAATGACTCATTTTAAATGCTTCAAAAGCAATTTCCCAACTGTATATAATTTTTCAAATAAAAATGAAAGTTTTAAGATTCTCTTACTTTTCAGAATTATTTTAATGTGATATTCATATTATTTTCAACACATATGCATAATCACATTTATTACAGTTTTATTTTTGTTGAAATGTTATAATTATATTTATTATGGTAATTCTTTTAAGGAGTTTAAGTACCTTGAACATTAAGGAAAACTGGTTCTTCTCTAAACCCATAGCTGTTCTCAGCTCGGATAATATATTCTCCTCGGTCTTCAGTCTTGCAGCGATTAATGATGAAATAATAATTATCATCCTCATAGCGTTTCATATATTTGACACTCTGTTTAAGCTCATAGTTGTCCCTATGCCTATAAGAGAAGGTAAAAATTTTCACCAGAAAAAAAAATTGCAAATATCAGCAATCAGCCAAGAAATTATAGTATCTTGATTTCATTCTTATTCGATGATAATTTATTATTTAACATAATATATAGGCAATAATTTTTAAATAATATTTATCCTAAAAATTGAATAAATGATAGTGAATTATGTTCATATGTATAGTATATAGTTTACCAAGTTACAGTAGCTGGAAAAGCAGCAATAATGCGGCAGAAGAATTTTGCTGCTTGTCCTTCATACACAAAAGTACTCTGAGGTCTAATAACAAATCTAGGAGCAGCTTGTCGGCGATCTGAAATGAAAGATATTTGTAAGAAGACAGTAACAATAGGTATATGTAAAATTTTTGGTTCTAGTGTTTCAAGTCTGTAACTGTGTATATTTGAATGTTTTGTTAATTACAAATCTTGAAATGGTTTGAAAAACTGTACAAAAAAATCAAAATATAAATTTTTATGCTGAAAAATCAAAATATAGGTTTCTATTTCTTTAAATTTAACAAAATTTTTGATAACGAATTTTAATTTGGAATAAATGACAATGAAAAATATATTTTTACATTTTGCCTATTTGTAAGCATATTGAAATATATGCCTACAAATAGGCAAAATGTTTTTATGCTTACCATAAAATCTTGACTATAATATGCGCTTTTTCCCACATTTTGGCCCGTAAAAATGAAAGTACATATTATACTCGAGTAAAAATTAAAAAAAAATGTTTTTAAACATTGAACGTGCAGAAGCTGTAAGAGATCTTTGTAACATACATGCTGCACAGGTTTTCTTTTACACAAATGGGAACTTACAGTACATGTCACACACACATAAATGTTGCATATTACAATGGCACCAATAATTCTGACTTAAATACAACAACAATAGATTAGCTTTGTTCTAGTGAAAGTGATTAAGACCCATAATTTGACAATATTGCTTGTTTTCTGTTAAAATTTAAGTTTTTTCAATCAAATTTGACGATTTCGTTTCAAATTTAAAATTCCAAAAATGTTAATAAATACTTGTGCAATTTTTAAATAAAATATTGAAAAATTATGGGTGCATATTATATTAGAATTTTAATTTTTTCCGAAAATTTAGTGCCGAATCAAGCATGTGTATTATAGATGTGTGGGTATTATAGTCAAGATTTTATAGTATTTAATCATTAACAAAAATATAAAAGCATACCAAAATAAAATTCACGAATTTTGTATTTTTCCTCTTGTAATTTTCGCAGACTGCTATAATTGGCAATGTGACCCAAAGGAATGACACAAGAGAACCAGTAATCTCCCTAGTGTAGAAAATATGTATCACATATAACAATGAAAAATATAAGTATAAAATATAAATAAGTCATTTTAAGATAAGAATCATAACGAATAAACAAAAATATTAAAACTAATAAAATGTTAGATTAGATAACAAATTTAAGTATTTTATTAATCTGTCTTACACAAATTACTTTAAAATAATAAAAGAAACAAAAACATTAAATCACTAAAATGGTTATTAAAATTGATAGGCCAATAATAGCAATATAATGCAGTTTTTTTTAAATTTAAATGCACACATTTCATAAGCACTTTTAAAATAAGTGAAAAACATAATATAAATCCGAAAATATTACAAAACATGTTTAGTTATGCTGATAAACATCACGGTACAATTTTCAAAAAAGTTGTAATTATGTTTAAAAATTTATCTTTTAGAATAAATATATTAATATTGAAAAGTATTTTAAACAAGCTGTGAATAATATGCTAAACAATAAAAATATTAAATATAATGCATGATACTAATTTACTAATGTAGATTTTAAGAAAAATTATTATTCTAATAATCTACAATAAATAAATAGCTCACACTATTCTAAGTACATATAATTTATTTAACACAATAATAAAAGAGGAAAACTTACATAACGTGCCCGAATGGAATCTCTGAACTTGATGTATCTAGTCCTTTCAATAACCGCAGTGGATGGTGTCATCTCACCCTGTAAATTCAAGGGTGTATTTGAATTTGAAGAATATAAACAAAACTGGTATGATTTATGAAATGATAATTGAAATACAATTTACCTTCAGCCATGCATGTTCAAGGCATTCATGAGCGGTCATACGTTTACTATAAGGTAAAAATAATGTTCTCTTAATGTAATCAAAAATGACAAAGGAAAACTAAAAAAACTATCAAAGAATTAAATTTATATTCAAACAGATTCATTTGCAAATAAATTTAAAACATTAATAAGAAAATATTGAAATAAAATAAAAAAAAAAAAACTCAAAAGATAATTCTTAGATTTTCTCATCAATAAGGTTTCAATAAAAAAAATCTTCATTTAAAAATGTACCATGTGTAAAATGGCTTAGTTGTACCAATATATGGACATATGTAACACAATTAAAATTAATTAGAGATAGCAAATCTTATAAGTTGACAATAAACAATAATTTAATAATAAATTAGATAGCACTTTAAAACCAAAACTTCTAGTTATGACTCATCTTAAATTTTTAAAATTACTTTAAAATGAGAAACTTTCACATTCTCTTACATATCAAACTGATGTATATCCAATTAGACATTCAATTTTTGACATCTTTAATAATACACAGTTTTAGCGAAAATGTTAAACTTAATTCCTGAAGGGTTCTCTACTCATGAAAGACAGAATTAGGCGTTTCCAACACTTTGATTAAAATATAAAAATGAAGCGATAATTTTTTTATTAGTATTAATAATGAAAATATAATTTTCCCAATTTTCAACAGAATATTTGAGAATATTTTCCTGAAATATTTAAAATTTATAATAATATTAAAATTATTAAGAAATTATTGTAAGGAAAATGCAGTATGTTTCAACTTACTCTTTACTTCTCTGCAAAAGTTTACGGATGAAATCTTTTGCTTGATCTGAGATATTTGCAAAAGCATCTTCATCGAAATCCCAATCACAAGCTCGAACATTTTTCAGAGTTTCAATATCATTTTCACCAGCAAAAGGAGACAAACCACTCAGTCTTTAAATAATAAATGGTATAAAAAATTTACAAAATGAAATCAATTTAGTAGGAATTACATATCAGGATATGTATAAAGGTGTGAATAAAAAATCAGATATTTACTACATCTTACTTCATAATATACTTATAAAAGACTTATCTCTTTATTTGTTCTCAAATTCAAGTTTTTATATTAAATATTTCATCTAATTGAATATTTGGAACTTTTGCCAGTCATACCTTATTTGTATGATATTTTAAGCTAAATAAATAATTATATGTAAACTTTATTTTATGAAATCTTGATTTTTATACAATGAAGTTTTTGATAATTTCCATCTCAAATTTTTATTGGATTAATGACATACATTTTTTTCTTTTCAAAATCCATCAGATTTATTTTCCACTTTTAGCATAAAAAGTTGTGCATATAATCAAGAATGTGCCCATATAAACTGTTTATCCCGTGAAAAAGCATGAATGTGATTTCAATTATACCATGTAAACTGTTTCAAAACATATCTAAAAATGTAAACACACACAAATTGATGAGGAAATTTATTTTGTTTTGCCAATTCATTAAATGATTTTCAAATGTTATTGAATGAAAAAAAGAAATGTTAAATAACTCTAAAATATCAATTTTCAATCCAATTATCATTTAAGTTTAATTTACCCATTGAAACATTTCGATAATTTTATCAGTTAATAGGTATATCATTACATGGGAAGAAGAATGGAGAATATTATTCTCCATTCTACTTCCCATGTGTTATATATGTTTTGATTCATTCAATTTTATTGAAAAGTTTTTGCTTCAAAGATAAAATTTGACAGCATCACATTTTCAGAAAACTAGACATAAATAAATTTAAAAAAAACTTACAGCACATATGCCAACACACCAACAGCCCACATATCAGTGTAAAAACCAACAGGTTCTCTTTCTACGATTTCTGGGGCAGCAAATTCAGCTGTTCCTGTAGATATTTTAACAGCTTCATTTGGATCTAACTTTGTTGCCAAACCAAAATCAATCACTTTAACATTATTACTATTTTTCATTTGACACATTATATTCTCAGGCTGAAAAGAAGAGCAAACATTTATATTACGTGATGTTTATTAAAATTACAAAGGAACACAGTGTTGAAAGTATAATATCTTTTTCTTCAAACCTTAAGATCCAAATGAATGATATTCTTTTCATGCATGTGTTTCACAGCTTCACAAATCTGTCTCATGTAATTTATAACTTCTGCTTCAGACATTGTATAGCCATCAGAAGTAATACGTTCAAATAATTCACCACCAGACATGCTGTCAAATAAAATATTCCAGTTATAAATAAATAAACTTACTAAAAATAATGCAATATAATACTTATCAAAGAGCTTAATTTAAAAAAAAAAAAAAGCTGACTTAAAAAATAACATACAATTCATAGATCAAGATCATTTCATCATCTTCTTCAAATGCATCATGTAATCGTATAAGTTTTGGATGGTGTAATTGATTCATGATATCTATCTCACGTTTGATCATGGTCTTTTCCATTGGATGTGATACTGGGATGAATTTTGCTGCAAATACACGACCAGTAGAGCGTTCCTTACATCTATGAACTACACCAAATGCACCCCTGAAAAAAATTGATTAATAACAGTTATAAGCGTCATTGAATACATAAAATCTTATAGCACCTAAAATTGAAAATATATATACTCAGATTGTTGGAAACAATTTTATGATAAACATTTTTCATTTATAACTTTTATGACAGTGTTATTTTAATATATAGTTCCAAAAGTAACCAGTCTATACATAAAGCTCAATAAACATCTATAGTTAATATTATAATTGTGGTAACCATAAACAAAAGTTTGGTAATTTTTCTGAAATTCAATTCTAAAACATTCATAAGAACTTACACTCCAATTTCCTCAAGGATATCGTAATAGTCATACACACTGGATGTTTTAATACCAACAGGTTGAGGAATATATTTGTCAATATCAAACACTAAAAAAAAATTAAAATTTTTAAAATGCATATACATTTTTAAGATGCATTATATCAAACAATTGTGCATATAACTTAAAGATAAAAAAAATAATCATCACTAAAATAGCACTCAATAAAAATGATACATTATTGATGAGAGCATAGCTTATGTATTTGATAATTGAACACATAGTATTTTACCAATATTTACCAATAAAAATAATCTTATGGTTTATGAAACATTAAAAAATTTTAAATGAAAAAAAAAATCAGATTTTTAAAAAAATAGTCAAAGACATAGAAGAATGCTTATTAAATGTATTAGTTTAAATTTAATATCCTTCAATTTATGTTTAAGAGATAAAAAGCAATTCATACACTAAGACAAAATGTAGCAATTTATATATCTGTTTCACATAACTTGCTGTTTCCTTCATTATACGATCAATGAAACTTCAAATTTTGAGATCCAAATTTATTAATATAGACTTCATTTTAATTGAGAACATGTATTCTATTTTCTAAAATTAATTTTATAATACATATTTTTAATAAAGTGTATAACGCCTTTATAGCATAAATAAAATTAATTTAACAACCAAAATTTGCATATCTAATGTTCTAGGAAATCTCTTTAAAAAGTTCTTACTATATAAACTTACCAAACTGGTCATAGTTAGAAATGGTGCCTTCCGATCTTCCACGGATCTTTTTGCCTTGGGCATCAACTGAAAACGAATTTCAAAATACAGATTTCAAGCAAAGAATATTAAATGGGACATATGCCTATCTATTAATAATTATTTGAAAATTTATCAATTTACAAAAAAATCATTTAGCATATCACTTACATTGCTTTTGCTTTGCTCGTTCTTTCTTGGATTCTATTAAGAAAAATTATTATTTGAATCTTTAAATAGAAATATTTAAAATTCATTGAAAAAAATAATAAATATAGGGAAAAAAACCCAATTCTATTTCAGAACAAGAAATGCACTAAATGTATTTATTACAAATGATGTTTTTTAACTCACGCTGAGTCATTACTGGAGCTGAAACATCACTTGGATCACTTCTTCCAAAGATATTTTCAGCATATACCCTGAATCTGTATTCTTTGTTAGGATTCAACCCAGTAATTTGATGAAGAGTTAACCTAAAAGTATAAAAATACATTCTTATGTACAACTCTGCTAAAAGAAATATTTTAAATTACAAAAAGTTTACAATGAAACTTAAAAATTTCAAATGATTTTGATGCTAAATATTTTGCTGATCACCATTTTCATGAAAGTAATTCTTTTTTTTTTTAACCCAATTAACAAGCTATTGAATATTTCTATACTTTTCCCAGCTAAGTTTTTGCATACATTGAAATCTAATTTTTTTTTTTTAAAAAAAAGCCATCATTGTAAACTAGTTAAAAAAACAGTACATTTATAAATTATATAAGGCACATGAATAAAATTCAAACTTCAAAAACCTCATTACTCTGAAAATAAATTTTTATTTCCAAATATTTAAGCTTATTTAATTAATTTCTGTAACCATTAATTAGTAGACATTTTTAAATTTAATAAAATGTAAAAATCCTAAATTTGGAAATTATTATTTTTTTTAAATCAATACTTTTCTTTGATATAAACAAAGACTTTTTTAACTAAATTTCTGAAAACTTGGGAATTATTTTTTAAAAGTTAGGCTATGTTTCTAGTAAGAAGGTTTATACAAATAGTTCTGAACTATACCTTGTATTTCCACAACGAATCCAGCTGGTCATTGGAGACTCTTGCCTTTCAATAATATAATTGTGAATATGAGACCCACCATCCCAAGCTGGAGCTTTCCAAGAGAGAATAACTGAGTCATCAGTTGCACGATCAGCTTTAACATCTCTGGGTTTGTCAGGACGATCTATTAATAAATTCATTAGGATCATTAAAAATATCTCAATCATTAATTTTAAATTAGTCGGCAATATGTTTCTACAGTTACATAAGCACAAAAATATTTCATCATGAGAGGAAGGGGGAGGGAATTGAAAATGAAACAAAGTAATACTAGATATAGCACAAAAATTTAAAAAATTGTCATTAATATACAAATTAAAAGCATCTTATTAACAGAATTTCTTGAAATTTTGATTTACTTTCTGCAGCCATTAAAATTAATTAAACTAGAATTTAATTAAAGTAACATAATAAAATTATATTTTTTGATATTTTAAATAAACTTGATCAATTTTAACAAACAATGTATAAAAATATATACACACACACATTAATCTACATCAATTTAAAACCATATTCCTCAGGTGCCTAATTATATTTAAAAAAAAAATGAAATTTGTGAATAAATACACTAGGAATGGACCTTCATCTCAAAAAACGGATTCACTGGTCATGGTCTCACAGATGTTGGGAAATACCACTCATATATTATAATAAAGAGTTAAGTGCTATCATTTATTCTTTTTTCTTTACATGTCCCAGATTAAATTAATATTTCTGCATTTCTTCAAAAAATAAAGCAATTCAATGAACAAAAAAAATATTGCAAAAAAGTATTGAAAACACTAAAAAAGGGGGAAATTAATAATTAAATGAAATAATATTAAATTAACAAAATTGAACACCTATAAGATATTTATATAAATTTTTAAAAATTAGTTAAGGTTATACATACCACTTATTTTAATTTTAATAATAGCAGAGTCCGTTCCCAGTTCATTTTCAGCAAACAGACGATAAGGTCCGTTATCATCACTACTGACATCCCGAATGATAAGAACAGCATGTCTGTCTCCAATTATAATATCATAGTGACTACCTTTTTCTATTTCTTCTTCATTTCGACTCCACTTTAATGTTGGTTTAGGATATCCAATGAAAGGTATTTTTAAGGTTATGTTTTCCCCTTTTTCAAATTGAGCCACATCTCTGAATCTGGGTGGTACATTTATATGCGGTGGACCTATAATTTCATATAGTTATCAAATTAAGCATGTTATATAAAAACATTAAACAGTCCTTTGCTAATATCACCCTTATGTTTTAAATATTTTGTTCCCCTGCAATAATTTTTCATATATATATATTGAACTTAATTATTGAAACAACTTAACATATTGTTATATTATGCCTCTAAATAAATTCTACAAACATTCTAACTATTTGTATAACAGAAAAAAAAAAAAAAAAAAAAAAAAAAAAAAAAAAAAAAGTAAAACTTCACTTTTTTTTTTATGTATTACATTTAGTGAAAATTGTGTCTAATTAATTAACCATTTTAATCCCTTATTCAGTTAAGAAAAACAACTACTAATTTTGCAATATTGCTAAATTAAATATTTTGTAAATTTTATATGTATAGTTCTATTTCCAATATTATTAAAAAAACTATATCATTTAATATAATATACTATAAGTATGATTATATTGAAAAATTTAAAAATAAAAATAAATATCACACAAGTTACATTACAGAGTATAGTCTATATTGTAATAAACTTACGCATTATCAAAAGCTCAGCTCGAGATGTTCTAACACCACCTTTGTTAGAAGCTCTAACACTATATTCATCAGCATCTTCTCCATACACGTCATTAATAACTAAAGAGTTTACATCCCCTTCCTTCAATATTGTGTATTTTCCAGTGCCTTCAAAAATTTCTCTCACACCCTTATACCTTTTAAAATAAAAAGAAAACCATCTATTATTCACTATTCATTAAACCTAACTAATGCTTTTATAATTAATGTTCAATACACATAAAAGAATAAATATAGTAATAAATTACTATATAATATTCATGAGAATTCTTTCATTTCATCTATTGTTCACAATAGATAATTATTTAAACATTATAAATATTGATAATAACATATAAATCATTATTCTTACCATGTAATATTTGGTTTAGGATTACCAATAACAGTGCAGGTAAATTGTGCATTTTTATTTTCATGACAAAGGACCTTTTTCAGAGGTGTCAAAAATTCTGGCGGAACAGGTGCTGCAAAAATACATCAACAGGTATAACTTAACATTTATTATAAATTTATGAAAAATGGTACTTTTCTTGAATTTACACACTTAAAATTATAAACAATTTTAATATATATTACAGCATTTTTTTCATTCAAGAAGACCTTGATATTTCTGCCATATAATATCCCCTTTTTAATATATTAATTCTAGTTTTGATATTATAGGATTTGAAAAATTAATTGATAACCCTACAGTTCAATTTAATCCAATAGATAAAGAAATTAAATAAAAATAAAAAATAATTAATTGGTAACATCAGATAATGGGAATGGGAATTGACAAATGATATGAAATGTTTTACTATATGAAAAAGTAAAAATTGTAACTAAAAAAATTGTACTTATATTTATGTCAGAAAATGTCTGTTTTTCATGTGATAGTTGAAATACAGTACAGACAATTAATTGGAGGTTCCATTGAGATTTTAGCACACTAATTGTGCTTATTTGATTGAAAAAGTGTTGGTCCCCAAAGCCAAATGAGTAGCTGAATTTAAAAAGAATATTGGCATAGCTGACATTAAAATTAAGGGTGCCTATCCAATTGCAATTTAGGTGGTCTCCTGAATAGCTGAATAAGAAAAAGAAGAATTTTAAAGTTTCCTGAAGAAGTTATCTGGTAAATATTACCTGTTGCTAAGTTTTTTTCCATGGAGAAATCCTTTTATGAAAGTGGATGTATTTGATTACAAGAGCCATTTTTTTGACTTCTGATGCCTATTTTCTATACTGTTGTTCTTTTAACATTATATTCTAGGGTTATTTGATTACTTTTTCAGGGAGATAATTTTTAACAGATGATTTTTGCTGTTAACTGAAGAAAGATTTATTGGGTTTTTCCCTTAAGAAGTATTAATTGCACTTTAAAATTTTATGTTTCTTATTTAACATTGATAAAAGTGAGAATAAGAAAGTAACTGTCGGCAATAAAATAAAGTAATAGTTAAAAGTTATTTTTTTTATCTTATTGTCATTTTGATATGAATTTATTAATGGAAATACATATTTCTATAATGTTGATAGTAAATATTCATGCATCATCTTGGCATAGTGATTAAAAGTTTTGGCATATTTCTGTGGGGATTTAACAAGTTATTTTGAAATAGTACATTGCATAACTTACTTGAATTATTTATGATTGTATGGATATCATATATATTTTTTAAATTTGAAATAACAGTTTTGCACTAAAAAATAGATGTACTTATCAATGACTGAATGATAAATTGAACAATCTTTAGAAGTTAGAATAATTTTCACCATTACTCATATATTATGTACATTTAAGATATTCTGAATTATTTAAGTCATCTTTCTATTGCATATTGTGTTACATGTATTGTGTAAAAAATAAGTTGTCAAGAGAAAAAATCACAGAGATCTGAAGGAATAATAAGAAAATTTTTAAGAAACTTTAATTTTAAAAAAATACTAATTAAAGTTTTTTTGGTGGGAGGGGAGGAGGTTATGATGTTGTGTTTAATATTTTTCAAAATATTAAAACTTAAAAATGAAAAAAATTAATGGCAATACCACATAATTTTGTTTATGAAATGTTAATGGCAACTGACAAGATACAAGATAAATGTTGTTTTGTGATACAAAAATGTAAGAATTACTAATAAAATTTTTTTCTATATAGCTATCTTAAAAAATGTCTATTTCTCACATGATGCTTAAAATACAGTAAAATACACATTTGTAACTATGGATTTATTTTAATATTATATAAAAATAACTGAATATAGAAAAAGTTACATAACTCATTAGATACATAATTAATTAAGACCAAAATTTTAAGGAATATGAGCATATTTATGAAAATTATCTTATATAAGTTTTCAAAAAAAATTAAAAGCAACATAAACTTATATATTTTCTTACCGTTAGGATCAATGATTTTCACAGCTGTTTCTGTGTTAGCAGCGGGTCCTATTCCAGCTTCATTACAGGCAAAAACTCTAAATTCATATTGTCTCTCTTCAATGAGATTGCTGATATTAATTTGTGTAGCATGGCAAAGAGTCAAATTAACTTTTTGCCATGTTTGAGTTCCAGCCTCCCGTTTTTCAATCCAATAGCCTAAAATTCTAGCTCCACCATCTTGTTCTGGCTTTGTCCATGAAAGATTGACAAAATCACCTCCTACTTCAATGACATTAGGTGATCCAGGTGCACCAGGAGGATCTAAAAATATACAATCATACTTTAAGATCCTAATATTCAATAAGTAGGATTTAGAGAACTATGTTAACTGCACAAATAATTAAAATTTATAACAAAAGTACAACAGGCTTAATGAAAATGAATAATTAAGAACATATTTTTTAGCTCAATTTAAAAAAAAAAAACAACCTATATTTTGCTCCTTGGAAATATTAAATTAAATTTTTTTTCTTGTAGATATTTCAATATGTAATAGTAATATTCCTGAATAACATAATATGTTTAAGGGGATAAAGATTCTTACTAATACATGTCTTGAATACTTACATTTATTTCAAAATGAGACAAGTTAAATTGAATTAAAATATAATTTACATTATTTCAAACATAATGTCTTTGATTAATCAATAACATTTCTCATGTATGAGAAATCTAATGATTTTTTATTAGAGAATTTAAAAGTTTTATATGAATTTTTCTATTTTACAATAAGAGACAGAAGTTAAATATATGAACAGTAAATCTGCATTTTAAAAATATTTGTTACAAAATAAAATAAGCATCATATATATGAGCCTAAACTTCTAAATATTATTATTATATAAGAATATTCTAAAAAATAGCTACGTTATAAGTCACTTACCAAAAGGCAATTTAGCAATTATTGGATTGAGACCTTCAAGAGGAGCACTTTGACCATTTTCATTCACAGCCATTACTCGGAATAAATATTCCCCATTTTCTGTTAGACCTTGTACAGTAAAGGTGGTATCCTGAAAAATATTTAAAATCAATAATTTACTAAATAGATGAAATACAAAATGGTTTAACTACATTAAAAATATTTCTCTTTGAAGAATAAAATTAATAAAGCCAAAATACTTTGACAAAATTCAACGATTTAAAAAAGTTATTTTTAAGACAAATGAGAAAAAATAGTTTGCATAGTAACAATAAAAGAATCAAAAATATTTTAATAAAATATCATTAATCTAATTTTATTTAATTTCAATTTGAATACAGCTGTTTATAAAAAAAAGTGATGTTATGAAAGTCAACCTTCAGAGGAGAATTATATATACCTCTTCACTAAAATTTTATTCACACAGCAAAAACAGGACAGGTTAAAAATTGTTCATTTTATTGAGTTTAGAACAAATTTGAAGTGAATCTTAAAAGATAAGCCACAAATTCACTTTTTTAAAATTTTAGTTGGAAAATGTTTTGATTGATGAAAATATATAGACTTTTTTTTACTCAAAAGACAAGTTCTTATGAAATTCTTTGAATAACAATTTTAATACAAAATTCTATGTTTAAAGCAATATGGAATTTGCTATGAGACATTTCAAATAAAAATATATATGTAATTTTCAACAAATTCAGATTGATATAATTGAATATAATTTTTTTTATTCATACGGAATTTAAAAAAAAAAAAAATCGATACTTACTTTACAGTAACTAGCAGCAATAACCCATTGGTTGTGGGTAGTTTCCTTCCTTTCAATGATATAATGAGTGATTTTGCACCCTCCATCATATTCAGGTATTTTCCAAGCTAAGGTAGCAGTGTGTTGAGTAATATCACTAACTTCAAGAGGACCAATAGGGGGACCAGGCAGACCTAATTAAATTAAGATTAAAGATAAGTTTAAGTGTTAAGTAAAGTGTTTTAAGATTAAAGATAATTCAATTTTATTTTATATTTATGAAAGTCAAATATATATATATATATACATGATAAGTTTATAATTAAATAAAAATTTCATAAATATATTTAATACATAATTATGCAGATTAGCTCAAGAAATTATAGTATTTTTTTTATCATAAATTTTTATAACTTTATCCATACAATAAAGCCTTTTATTTGGAAATTTTAGTTATCTGAATAAAAAAATTATATATTGAATTTTAAAGAAAACTAACTTACCTGTTACAAACAGAGAGAAGTCAGCTTCTGCAGACCCACTCTCATTTTTTACAGTCAACTTATATTTCCCCATATCATTCTTTTCAACTTCTTTCCAATAAATAATAACATAGTCATCAAACACAGTATATTTTATGTGACCATCTTCTTTCAATTCAAAACCTTCTTTATACAGCAATACATCAAAAGGTGATGTGCCAGAGAAATATATTTTGACTTTTCCATTTTCTTTTTCAGGGAAGAAAACTTCTACAGGACATCTTTCAATTTTAGGAGCAACTAAAAAGAAAAATAAGGTTTTGTTAAACACAAGACAATTTTCTTGCAAATAAATATTTTTTGATATAAAAAAAATTTCACTTCTTTTTCTTTACCAGAGAAAAAACTCTTCCTTTATGTAACATTTTAAACCTAGTATAGTTATGATTAATTATTAATAATCAATATCAAATTAAAAAGTTTATTTATGATCCAACTGTGAAAATAATTCATAGTTGAGGTTTATATTCTGATGAAAACAAAGATTAAAAACTAAGATTTTGAGTGGATTTTTTTATATTAAGTCATATTATAAGAAAATGAACATAACATTTTTTTTTAATTGAGAGCAGCTTTAAAGTTACTCACCAGCAATAATCATTCGAGCAAAGCATTTGTCTGATCCTAAGGAGTTACTCACAACACAAGCATATTCTCCTTCATCTGTGTCCCAAACTTCAGTGATAGTAAGCTTGAACTCCCCATCTTTTCCTTCACTGAGTAATATGCGGCCAGCTGAATGAATTTCACGGCCATTCTTAAACCTATAATAATACGATTATTTCAGTTGTCACATTCTATTAACTAGAATCTGTTGCAATATATACACATTACATTTGACACAGTTACCTAAAAATTAAGTAATAACTACTCATTTGTCACAGTCAAACAAAATTTAAACAAAAATTTATTTGTTAATAATAATTTATCTTTAGCAAATAAAATTTTGATAAGCTCTGGAGAAGAGGAACAATATCAAAAAATCTCCTAATCTATTTCTCCATATAAAGATTATTACAAATTCTACAACAAATATCAATTTGGAATATTGATATTTTAACAAATTAGAAATTTCAATAATGTAAAGAACATAATGCTTATTTAAAATTATGAATCAAATTTCCTTTAATTTTGATTTGACTTAGTTTTGACATGCAAACAATAAATTAACAAAACCAGATTGATAAAATAATTTAAAATTGAAGCTCAAGATAAGGAACAAAATAAAGTTTATTAAAATTATATTTATGAGGCAAAGCCAATGTCATGTATAAAATGAAAAATATTAGGTTGGGAGTTTTCCCCAAACAAGTCACAGATTAAAAGATTTAAAATACTTAAAATGGGAACAAAGTTAAATGCAAAGCATTCAGTTAAAATATGTCTTGCCATCAGAGGACAAATGCAATGATTATACACTGTGAGACTTTCTCCTAGTAAAAGGTGTTGATGTGTCAATTTTGTGAGATCAATTTGAAGACATGTTATAATAACGTCCCGTCTTCTATACACAAATGCAATAAATTAACAGAAAAATACTTATGATAAATAGATGATTATACACTTTTATACTTACCATCTAGCTGTAGGAGCTGGTTTTCCAACAGCCTCACAATCAAAGATTATATGTTTCTTAAGAGCAACACTTTTGTTAAAAAGCTTCCTAACAAACTCGGGTTTCTGTCCATCTTTAATAAATTTAAGACATAAATTTAAAAAAACATCATCAAAGATTTACTTAACAATGCTGAAATTTACAATGAAAAATTTCATACCTGTAACTTCACAAACTTTAATGGGATTAGTACATGCACTAGGTTCACTTTTTCCAGCTGCATTAAGAGCAAATACTCTAAATTCATATTCAGCATTTTCCATTAGATTCATGACAGTGTAATGGCATTCAGCACAAGGGAAATCATTTGCTTTAAACCAAAAAGCAGTGCCTGCTTCTTTGCGTTCAATAATGTAACCTGCAAAAATTTACCAAATGCATTTGAAGTTTTACCACTATGAAAATACATTTAGAAAAATAATTTATATTTTTGCAAAACATAACAATTTTAAATAAGATACTTTTCATATTACTAATTTCTAAAATTAAGTACCTGTAATTTTGCTTCCTCCATCTGAACGTGGTTTTTCCCATCTAAGTTCAATGTAACTGCGACCAATTTTACCAACCATAACATCTTCTGGTGGTGATGGAGGACCTTTTACGAAAAAAAAAAAAAATATCTCATTACATTTATTTAATACTGATTGTTTGGAAAAAAAAAATCTATACTTATAACTAGATACTGAAATAATACATTTAAAAATTTGACATAAATTAAGATTTCATAAGGATTAACTAAAAAAAAAACCCATTTAGCTTTTTTTTTTAATACTTCAACTTTACTATTATAATAAAAGATGTTTCCTTTTTTCTCAGAGTAAATAAAAATTATTCAAAAATAAGGCTCTTTGATTGTAGTGTTTATTAGTTAGATGGCATAATGAATTTTAAAGGAGTAAAATCTTTATTTTTTTTGATAGATGATAAGGATGATTCTGACAGACTGATTATTAAAAAAGTTGACGCTGGAAATGTTAAAACAGACATAACCTCTCATGAATGGACTTTGTCTAATTTTTGAGTTTTGCAAGAAGTTATTGCATTGTTTTTTCACATTACAACATTGAAGCAGATACTTTTACAGTATATTTCAGATTTTATCCTAATGAACTATTTCATATTTTATTATTTTAGTCTGTAAATACACAAACATAAATTTATTTTTTTTAAAAAAAAATAAATTGTTTAAACTTGTACCTTTACATAACTTTATTTTTCGAAACTTGGAAAAATATTGATGCTAAATAAAGGAACCAAATTGAACAGTGTCATTCAGTTATACTCTTATCCAAAGTACTTAAGAGTTTAAAGTTTCTATGAATTATTTTTTTCCCATCATTAATATTTAACTTTACAAAGCACTTGATTTTATAAGAGCACTTTTTTGCAACTGAGGCTGGAAGTGACCAGAGTAAAATAAAATTTGCATTTCAGGTGGCATATTTTTATGATGAACACTATAAGAAAGATTATGCTGTAGACAAATATGTTTATGGCTTTGAATGGATTCACAAAATGAATGGTGGGACTCAAATATAAAAATATCCTATAAAAAGGGAACCCAATTTCATTCTGAAAATTTAAGAGGGCAATTTTCTTTATCAATGACTAATTAGTTATAAGGCTTGTATTTTCAACCAATTCTCTATGCTAGTCTGCAACTATTTGCCAGAGCCAAACTGCATGCCATCCTATTCAGCATTTCAAGTAAGTTGAGAGAAGGAAATCAGAAGGAACCATGTCTGAGCCATGTGGTGGGTGATAAAACACATCCCATTGAAAGGGCTACAAGCACATCTTTGTAGCAGCTGCAAAAAGTGGCCAGGCATTGTTAAGAAGAACAATGCTCGATAATAATATCTCTCTGCGCTTGTTCGGAATTGCCTTTTGTAGATGTTCAAGAGTAACACTGTATGAAGCAGCAGTGATGGTCATCCAAATGAAGAGAATACTTTTTTGGTCCCAGAAAACAGTAGCCATGCACTTTCTGCTGGAAAAGGTTTGCTTGAACTTCTTTGGTTTACTCGGGGGAATGAGAATGCATCCACTGTTTGGAGTGCTCTTTAGTTTCTTCAGTTTTGAAACAGAAACATGTCTCATTCCCTGGAACAATTTTGTTCATGCAATCTTCATCATAGTAATGCTGGAGAAATATTAAGGCAGAATCCACTTGCTGTGTTTTATGATGGTTTTGACAGCATCTTCAGGATCCATCTCGCACAGAATTCATAGTACTGGAGTTTCTCTCTCACAATTGTATAGATAGCTGATAGTGAAATTTTGGGAAACAAATAAGTCAATACAGAAATTGTGAAAGGACGAATTTCTCGAATTGCCTGATTTACTCTCTGAACAAGATCATTAGTTGACACTTGCTTCCTTCCCAGCCAGCTTGCATCATGAATGTAGATACACCCTTCTTCAAAGTTCCTACACTATGGCTGTCTTTTGTTGTAACTTATGAAAGTTTTTCTGTTTCCATTACTAATTCACCGATGAATTTCAGTTGAATTACACCCCTCAACATGCAATACTAAAATGACAGCAGGCACATCCCACTATTTGGGAGACTCTATTGTTTAAAGCATGTTTATGTGCTCACTGTGCATTTGGAACTGATAACTGTGACCTGATGTGATTGATGAGATTACTAGAGACACTACGCAACACACCTGTGCAGTGCCATTGGGTTTTTAAGGGAGTTTTCATTTAGAGACCGATCGGATCATGGAAAAAAAAATAGCCATAGTAACATTTTTATAAGAATAAGATAAACAATAAATATGCTGACATTACTTCTAAATAAAAATAAATTTGAAATTAAATACTGATTTTGAAAAATGTTTCTTATCAGAAAAGGGCTCTATCAGCTCATCCAATAGCAGTCTGTATCACTAACAAGAGCTAGTTTTTAAAAAGTATTACAAAAAACAATTTCCCATTTCCTTAATATAAAAGTAAAACATATGTATGCAATATCAATATATATTATGTCTTTATCTAGATTACATGCAAAAAACAAAATATTAAGGAACAACAACAAACTTAAGGTATTAAATGAAACATACTGAATTTTTTCTTTAGCCTAAATGTAGCAGTTGGTTCACTAGCTTCACCAAGTCCAGCAGCATTCTTCGCTTTGACACGGAATTGATAATCATGATTTTCAGACAGGTTGGGAACTACAGTTGAAATAATTTATTATTAGATAATCAAACCCATTTTATTAAATATTTGAGCTATGATGTAAGAAAAAAATGACCTTAAAGACAAAGAATAAACTAAACAAGAAACTTTTTAAAATATTAAATTTTAAAAGTTATTACAGGACATAATCAAAGATTTTTGACAATAATCATGTGAATTAATGAAAAATTTTATGTTAACATAAATTTTTTCTCAAATATTAACTTCATTTTATTTATAAAATAATAATTATTTTTTTAAATTTTTGTAACAACAAAACTTTTTTTCTCACAACTTGAGACATTTTGTTCAAATTTCAATAAAATAAATCTATTTAATGATTCAAAAAATTATATGTTTGAAATACTTTATAAAGAAAACAAGATTAAAAGATTTTGCTGAGAACAGATTGTGTGAATATTATCATATTCTCAAACAAAATTTTAAATAATATGGAGGAATTAAAGTTATTTGTTAAATGTATTGTAATAAAAAGTTTTTTTTTCTATATTTTTTTGCGTAATTGATAAAGAATTAAAAATTAAAAAATAATTAAACATATTACAAACAAACAAATTTTGTTTCTTTACTTTAATATATTATTTTTGATGAATAAATAGTGAATTTATATATCCTAAAGTGAACTTTTTTTTATTGTTTTTAATTTTTTGAAAAATGTGAATAGACAATGAGCAATAAAAATACAGTGAAGTACAGAGTATTTAGTATTTATCCAAATTTAAAAGATTAAGAATATTCCTTTCTTTCCACTTTTTTTTTTTTTTTGTAATGCATTAAAAAAAATAATAATAATATTTTTATACCTCAAATTAAGAGATTATAAATCTAATATGTGGGTGAGTACTTAAATTTAATTAAACTTACTTGTAAAGTGGGTTTCTTTCACCAAATAATCATTTCCAATCCTCCATCTTCCATCAGCCAAGTCACAATATTCGACTTGATAACCTTGAATCCTAGATCCCCCATCATGAACTGGATGATCCCATGATAAGCTGACACTAACACCATCATAGTCAGTAATGGTTGGTGTAGAAGGGGGTCCAGGTGGGTCTAGAGATTAAGTTTTCAAATTTTATTTTTTGGATTACATCCATTTAATGCAGAAATATTTCAACTAATTTAGCATAAGGAATAAATTTCATAATGGATAATTTCATTGCATCAGGAAACAAAAATATTTCAGTTTATATAGCCAAACTCAACTTAAATGATCTTGTTTTTAAGCAAATGAAAGTATAACCATGTTTTCCAGAATTTAACAATTAAATAATAATATTCACAAAATCATCTTATCATTACATTAAAGAAAAAGGCCTTTAATACAAAACAAATTGAATTTAAAGGAAAACGTAAAAGAAGCTCACACTGCATTTTATTTGAATCAATATAAACTATATGAATTTGCTAATTATAAATATTTATAATAGAATAATTGCACTCAATTTTGGATTATTTTAAATTCAGTTTTATTACATTAATTAATACAACAAAGTGCCATGAGAACAAATTATTACATATAACCAATAACTATAACATAAGTAATTCTTAAAGCATTATTTTAATTGATAACGATTTTATTTATTGAATAATTATTTAAAATTCGAATACCAATAATAAAAAATCCTTTTTTTTTTCATTCATAACATAAAAATTTTACTTGAACTCACCAAATGAAAACTTTGCAGTAATTAAACGATCAGTATCCAAAGGAGATCCAACACCATATTTGTTTTCAGCTCGCACACGGAAACTGTATTTTTTCTTATGTTCTAAGCCAATTACTTCATAATGACATCCTCTTACATAGCTACTTAATTTAGTCCATACCTTAAAGTAAAGGAAAGAGAAATAATCAAAACTATTTTAAGTAACAGTACTGTCACTCTAAATATTTGTCTTGATAAAAATTAATCTATATAAGCATGTAATTATACTAACTCTTAAAAATAACACAATGTTTGGAATGAAGTACACAATCATAAATTTAAATATTTGAAAAATTTAACTTTTTCAATACATATATTCAGAATTATAAACAAACTACACACACACTTAATTACTCTAATAAATACTAAGAATAAATGTACTTGAGAATTGGCATCTTGCTTTTCCACCACATAATTAGTGATTGCACTTCCACCATCATCTTTAGGTGGTTTCCAAGACAATGAACATGTTTCTGGTGTGATATCACTAGCCTCAAGAGGTCCCTCCGGTGGTCCAGGTTTATCTATAGATTCATGAAAACATATTCCATGTAGGAAAAATTAAACACAATAAAATAAATTTTTGACACAAATAGAATTTAATAAGAAAAACAAACAAGTCATCAATTCATTAAAATTTAGATATCATTATTAAATTATTTTGAATAAAAATTAACTAAAGGAAAATATGACACAAGGTGAAAAAATAAAGAAGAGAGGGGTTAAGTATATTTTATCATTAGTAAGGAAATTTTCACTTAATACTAACCTACAACAAGTACTCTACAAGCTCCATTATCAGATCCATGTTGGTTCTTCAATACTAAGGTATAGTTTCCGGAGTCTTCCCTTCTAGCTTTTTTATTTATTAAGACAGTGAAAGCAACATTAACTTCACTGTATACTCTATCAGTCTTAACAACAGGCTTTCCATTCTGAAATCAAAACAATCATGTAAACAGATATTTTTGTTATAAAATATATCAACAAATAAAATGATAATGAAAATATTTAATATATCAAGTGATGAAATATTTTGTACCACATTTATCTAAAATTTTTAAGTAATTCTACTAATACAAAAAACAGAAATATATATATATATATATATATAAAACATATGAATTAAGAATATTTCTTTAATTAATATGTTTACAGATGCTTTTTGATGTAAGAGAAACAAAAATTAGACCTATTTAATTAAACCACACATGTTTTCAAATAAAACATACTTTAAAACTGAATCATAATACACAAGGAAAATATTCTGCATCTATGATCGTTTTTTAAGAAAATTTGAATTATCATCAAACACAGTTATTTTAAAACTAATTTGCAACAGACTTAATAATGAAAGAACAATATGTGTAAAAAATTATTACTGTCACAATTAAAACGAAAAAAGTCTCCTTACAATAGTCCATGTAGCAGAGGGCACAGGGAAAGCATTGAATGGAACTCTAATAGTAAATTCCTCCCCGGCCAATACAGTGATATCACGCATACTGAATGCAGCATCAATCTTTGGAGAACCTTATATATATAAAAAAAAAAAAAAATAAAAAAAATCTCCCAAGTATCAACAATCAAAAAAAAAAAAAAAAAAAAAAAAAAAGTCAAATTCAGAGATTTACTTTTATTTTTAAAAATATTTACCAACGATTTAGCTATCAATTGTTAGCTTATTTGTTTTAACAAATTTTATAAAAAGAAAGAAAAATAAAGTATTCAAGCACAAAATATAATCATGAAATTGTTCCTTTCCTTCTCATATATATATATTCATTCATATAAACTCATTACAATTGTTATATTTATTTCCCAGATACCAAGTATTACAGTGGAAAAATAATTGTAATTATTTAAACTGCTGACATCACAAGTTTTATAAAAATAAACTACAGTCTCAATGTAATTTAAAAAACTGCAATTTTTTATGAAATAAATTTCCTATTTAGACTTCTAATTGATTTTAAAACAAGAAAAATTTGGAACAAAAATCCTTCAGAATTTCCAAAAAGTTTCATACTTAATTTCCCAGATATATAGCTATTTTCAAAATATTTGTGAAACTATAAAACATACCAGAAAGTTTCTGCAATGTGCAGATGTTGCAAACAAAATAAAAATATTACTTATGTAGTAAACTCTTTCTTTCCATGAATGATTCTTTACAAAATGAGAGATGCCATTATAAGATGATGCTAGCAATTATTGAGGAACAATGTTCTAATGTCTTTTTAAAAGATTAAGAAGGAACAAAAAGCAGTAAAATTATTTTAAATTTCAGATTAATACTTATTAACGTACATGATGGTGGGTTAGCAAATATGCCATCTGAACATGAACTGAAAGGTCCTTGACCAGCAGCATTGACAGCTGCAACTCTGAATTCATATTCATGATTCTCTTTCAACCCAGTCACTCGGAAAGTTTGATCTGCAATAGTGGTCTGACAGGCCGCAGTCCATCTCTCTTTGCCTTTGTCTCTCTTTTCCAGGACATACCCAGTAACAGGACTACCACCATCATCCCTTGGTTTCTGCCATGATAAAGTGATTGAATCGACAGTTGTCTCAAGTGCTTGTGGAGAGCCTGGTGCACCTGGTGGATCTATTTAATAATAGGTAACATAAATATATTATTTCATTTTAATTCTAGTTAATATAAATACATATTCAAAGAAATTTAGAAAAGTGTTACTTAATAATAATGTTACTTAATATTATGTTAATTAATTGGATTTTTAAATTGATACAAAGGCATATATTATACAAAAATAAATCAATATAATAAATGAAAACAAATAAGCATAAAGTAGTCAATCAAACAAACAATTTAAACGGAAACTAAATAGGTTTAACTTTTTCCCTAGTTAAATAAACACCTGGGAAAAAATTATATCACTGAAGGATTAAAAACCAGCTCATGAAATAAATCATAGAATTTAAAATTTAATTACTTTTCAATGGCCAATGTTTACACTTTAATTAAAAAAAGTTTTAATTAACTAACAAAACATCAAAATACTTTTGGTGTTAAATATTATTATGGATTTGCATTCAAATGAAAATTAATATGATTTAAAACTATTCAATCTAATTCTAAATATTTATAACATATGGCTTATGTTTAAACCATAATTTTATAAAAATAGAATTTAAATGTTTGCAAATTTATTATAATTTTATTAAAAAATAAAAAATAAAGCTAATTGTGTTTTTAAAAGAATATGTAAGGAAAATTATGAAAACTAACCAAATGGTAATTTTGCCAGGATTGGTTCCCTTGTCCTTCCTGGTTCACTCATACCATGCTTATTTTCTGCCATTACTTGAAAATCATACTGTTTACCAACAATTAAAGTTTTAACTCTGCAAGCTGTTGTGGTAACAAAACTAGAAACTCTGACCCAAGTCAAAGTTCCAACCTCTTTTTTTTCAACAACATAATTACTGACTTCAGAACCACCATCGTCTTTGGGTGCTTGCCAGTATAGTGTTAAAGATTCACCTTCAATTTCTTCAGCATGGACATCTTCAGGAGCACTTGGCTTATCTGAACATAATATTAAAACAAGATATGAAATTTATAATTCATAAATAATAATATCATATTCTCTGTTTTTAAAACATATCAGGTTTTAATTACATTTAAAATGAATTTAATGCCAGGACTTAATTATAAAAAAAAGCTAGAAAAGATTAATAATATACAAGCCTAATTAATTATATTAAAAACATGAATAGAATTAAAATATTCAAAAATAATTTATTCAAAATATATACCAATATACATATTATTTCATTACCAAATATACATCAACTAATTAAAAGAACATTTTGAAATCTAGACCATTTTAAAACACACACACACACAAGTTTTCCAAATTAAATATTTATAACAATATACATTCTGTTTTAATTATAAATAGTTACCATGGATAAAAAAAACTGCATGTATATATTAGAAATGTAAAGTCAAAATATTATGTACACCTTACACTTTAAAAGTTTAATAAATTAATGTAAAAAAAAAAAAACAGTAAGATTTTTATATAATTTCTCACCTAACACAGTCACTTTACAGTAACATGTATCAAATCCAGATTTATTCTTCAAGTGAACTTTGAAGGTAGCAGTATCATCTCGTTTTGCATTAGTGACAGCCAAAACAGCAGATGTATCACTTACCTAATGAAATCAGAAAAGTTGCTCAGCAAAATGCTATGACTTTATTTAAGAATCACATCAAAATTGAAGAATTTATTCAGAACATTCAGTGGTTGAGCTCATATGATGAAATATAATTATACACAACATAAAACAAAACTTTTGAGATGTCTTTCAATAAATATAAATTCAATAAAATATGGTTTTAGCATAGTTAGCATAAAGTTTGTTTCAAAGTTTACCTAATATCTTAATGAACCAAAAGGTAAAATCAATAATATATGAAATTCAGAAGTTTATTTTATAAGCAGATTTAATTTGGGTGCAGTTAATTCCTGTGATTGCATCATTGGTGGCAGGGAAAATGTTGAACATGTGCTTCTAAGTTCTAAATTTATCGGTGAAAGAAATACTCTATAACTGGCACTTAAAGACATTAATATTAATGGGCCTCCAGATTTTTGCCAGCTTGTTTCCATGAGAAGTGCCTTTGAATATTTTTGAAAATTCGTTGTTAATTCATTGTAAATAATTGGAATCCTTCATAACTCTTGAATTTTCCATGTTTGTTTATTCCTTTTGTAATATGTTCCATGTTTACTTCTGTAAGCTCTGTGTGATATCTAGCGGTGCACATGGATTTGATGGCATTTTCAATGAAAAAAAAATATATATATAAAATGCTTGTATGTATGTTAAAATATTTACAATTTTGCTAAGCAGAAATTATCATATGTATAGAAATGTTACATATCAATATTATCAAAGTTGTTTCCTTATAACATATTTTTATATAATTTCATCATTTGAAATACTTATAAAACAACCAGGTTTATAATTCATTGTATGAAATAATTATAAAGTTATTAAAGTGGAAACCTGGTTCTATGTTATTTGTTTAAAATATCTTTTTGATTCTTCCATTATTTTTCACCACTAATAGAAAAAAAACCCACACATTATATTTATTATACTTAAAAAAACTCAGTCCTAAGTCATTTGATTTCAAGATTTTCTGCATTATAGATTTCCTATAAAGAACTAAATGATATTTTTCTGGAATTTTTTTACAGTATCACATCATTGTTATAATAATGGATATGATAATGAGCTTACCAAGATACCACTCTTTAGATAGGAACAATCAAAAAAAATTTTTTTTTTTATATAACCATATGAAAATCAAGAACTGAATTTCGAAACTCATAAAAGTCAAAGATGCTATATATGAACTGCAATTCAAAACAAAAAGGAAAAAAAAAACAACAGTTTTTTGACAGATTAAAAATAGTAGAGCATTTAATTTTGCTCTCTTTAAACTTTGGTTTTCCTCAAATATATATTTTAAATTTCTCATCTTGCTTTTTGCTCCCACTGAACTAACGGAAAAGCAAAATTAGCATCCCATTATATTATCAAATTAACAAGAGGAAAATATATACTAAGAACGTATTAAAATTTCGACAATAAAGTGCTATTTGAAATTTGATTGCACTTACTTTCATAAATATCCTAGCATCAGTTTCATCAATATCTTTGTCATTCTTTGTCCAAGTAGCATCTGGTTTGGGAAATCCTGTAAATGGCACTGTAATAGAAAATTCTTCACCAGCTTTCACAATTATATCCTTAACAGCTCCAACATCAATTCTTGGTTTATCTGTAGCAGAAAAAAATGTTCAAATTACATTAAATTTCTAAGTCTAAAAATGAATAAAAGGAAATCTATTTGAGGAAGGTGTGAAAAAAGGAGGATCATTTGATTCTGACCTGGTTGTTCTTCAACTAATACCATAGCACTTGGTTTACTTGGGGGACTTTCTCCAATATCATTAACAGCAATAATCCTGAATTCATATTCTTTTCCTTCTACAAGTTCAAGAACCTTAAAAAAATTAAATTCTGTACAATTAAAGAAGGGGAAATAAATGCAAAGGCATCATTATAGAAATTAGTTACATATGAATAAAACATATAAAACAAAATTACTTCATTAAAATCAAAATTGAATCAAACTTTTTGCCAAATAATAATGATCAAATTACCTGAAAAAGTACCTTTTTTATTTTTAAGATGAAAAGTAAAAAATGATTTTATTCTTTTTTCAAATTACAAGTATGTATGTTTGTAAGTGTAGATAAATTACTATTAAAAAAATTACCAATTCGAAAGGTTTTCTTGAAGTATTATAAAAGGAACAAAATTAAGCCATATAACTTTCAAAATTTTAATGAGATAAATTGATTATTTAAGATATATAATACATTTTTTTTTCTTCTAAATTTTACTCCAAATCTTAAATTTTGCCTTTTATTTTATTAAAAAGGAAAGTTTATTATTTATTTCTCTGCATAAAATTTTCAAAGAGGAAGATTTTAATTCAAAAGATAAGACCTCTTTCTCTCCTTAAAATCTCATTAAGCTCAAGGATTTGATGATTTATATAATTTTTGGGCTTAAGCTAATTTAAAGTATCAAACTTTTACCATAAAAGTTCTGTTCTTGTGAAGAATGTTGTTAATAATATCCCACTCCTTTGCATCCTTCATTCTCTTTTCAATATAATAGCCCAGAATTTTACTTCCTCCATCATTTGGTTTCTGCCATGAGAGTGTAACAGAATCTTTAGTAATCTTATCAATATGTGGAGCTTCGGGTGCCTCAGGAGGATCTGAAACAAAATGTTTAATAAGAAATGAAAACACGCAGACATATAAATAATAAAATAAATTCAAGAAATAAAGAATAAAATCAAAGACCAAACAATATAATTAAATAAAGCCTTTAAAATGTTATTATTTTGAATACCATTAAAATTTCAGCAATATAATGTGATTCCCTTTCTTGTATATGTATTATTATAATTAACTTCTTTTTATTGCTGAATCATATCTAATTTTTGGAACAACAAAGATTCTAAATAATTAGTTACAAAATATTTTAATTTTACAAAATTAAACACACTAAAATAAATGTTAAAATGAATATTTTGTATAAAAGGCCATCTACATAAATAGAGTAAGAAGCTCCCTATATATCCAGGTTAATTCCCCCAATCTTTTTCTTCTTCACATTTGGTGTCTGAAAGCTTTAATAAGGATGTATGTGGCAGTTCTACTGTCTTTAAATGGTATAAATCCATAATGATGAGAGTGAAGTTTTCATTCTATTGTCAGAAAGTAAGAAATATGTCCAGTTAAGATTCTTTCAAACGTTTTAGAAAATACAGAAGTTAGAGCTATTGGTCTATAAGATGAAATTTTAGTTTTGTCTTTGCACAGTTTTGGAATTGGGAGAATAATTGCATCTTTCCACGATTGAGGTACAATTGAATTTTGAAATAAATGCCAAAAATAGTACAGTTGTACAAACATGGTTTTAATTATTTTGTTGGACATTTTCCATGATAACTATTCTTTGTTTTTCTAAGGCAGCCTAGAAAGATGTAACAATACTTTCTAACCTTTTTTCCAAGTTCTCGATATTTTGGCTTGGTAGGTTTGTTTTTAAAATTTTGAAATAGCTATCTGAAGTTTTTTCCTGGTAATACCTCCTTGACTCTCCTAAGGTTAAGTGATTCGTGTGTATATTTTGCATAATTTGTTTTTCTTTAATGAATACTGGACATAAATTGGAATTAGCAGGATGGTCTCATTTGCAGTTAGTGCATGTAACAGAAGTGGTTCAAGAGACAGTGTGTGTAATACCACAACTAACACAAATAATTGGGTTTTGAGAAAATCGAGAGGTATGATAAAAACCGAAGTATCTACTGCATTTTCGGGGTTTATCAATGAAAATTTGAATACGATGGTTAGTAAACCAGAGTTTGATATTTTCAGGCAAATCAGTACCAAGGATGGTGATTAATACCTGGAAAACTCCTGATTGGTTCCACTTTTCAAAAAGCGTTGCATTTCCACTATTTCAATATTATTTGTATTCTGAATTTCTGTTGCCAAATCTGTCAGTGGTATATTAGTTTGTATTTCTTAGATTAGGAATCGAGAAGTGAATCCTTCCCAAATGATATTGTTTAATATTTGTTCTACTGCGAGGATTTGTGCTGCACATACAGTATCAGATGTACTTAATTTTATTTTACTGTTTCATGTGAAAGACATATTTGCTACTTTTTCATATATAGGAATTTCCCCTTTATCTCTGAATATAGATTTATGGATTTGATTTAGGAACAGGAGATGACTTGTGTTTATTTTCCAGAAAAATTGTAAATTCAGCTAATTTTCTACTTCCCGCTCTTCTTATGAGCTCTTGGTCGTTTTCCGGGCTCCGAAAGTATTTAGAATTATCTAAATTCATCATGTCATTCATTGTGGGATTATAATTGTCCAAATCCCTCACTCTGAATGTGTAGCTTGAGTCACCCCTCCAGATGTTCGAAATAATATAAAAATTAAAATTGGTTGACTTACCAAAATTTCTCTCTCTCTCTGTATATATATGTAACAAAAACACTTTCTTCTTACTCTGTGCTGGAGAGAGGAAAAAAGAGTAAAAAAATATAGCTAAGAGATAAATCCTCTTCCTTATTTCTTCAGTTTAAGTTATCAATGCCTCTCATTCAGTTCAAACAACCCAACCAGCAACCTAACTACCCAATTTATCTTCAGTTATATATATATATATATATATATATATGTGTGTGTGTGTGTGTGTGTAAAAAGGCATCAATAATATAAAATTTGCTCTTATTCTTGAGTTAATGTATAAACTTTGCAAATAAATCAAACAAAAAAATGCAATATCTGAATATGAGTAAATATTTTTGTTTATGAAATCAAATTATCATCCTTTTAAGCAATGAGCAAAAGACCACATGAAAAATGTCATTTCAAAATAGATTCATAAGACAAATATCTCTTCTAAAAAAGTAATTAAAAAAAGACAGAAAACTTACACATTTTTCTTACAGCCATCACAGGAACAGTTGGTTTGCTAGGCTTGCCAACTCCTCCTTCATTAACAGCTAAGACTCGGAATTCATATGTTTGTCCATCTGATAAGCTAGGTACAACAAAGTCTGTAGTGGGGATAGGAAAACTGGTAACTCTCACCCATTCTTGCGTACCTTTTTCTTTCTTTTCAACAAGGTAGCCTAAAAGAAGTAATAAATAGAACTTAGTTAATCAACAGTAATCAATTTGATAACAAAAAATGTTATGAGAAGACATAATTTTAACAATTTTTTTTTAATTTTCAAAAAAGTCTTGTTAATAGTTTTATCAAACTTTTTGCTTTAGATTTGTGTCATAAACTTACCAGTAACAGGTTTGCCGCCATCATGGGCAGGAGGTTCCCAAGCCAAGGAGACAAAAGTAGGTCCGTGATCTAAGATTTTTGGTTGACTTGGTGGATCAGGAGGATCTGTATATAATAAATAGTTCTGATCAGATCATTTTATCCAATATCTTAAATAAATCAAATGTAGATTTTTTTCATTGGTCAGATACATACATTCCATAAAAGTTAACATAAAATAAAAAAAATATTCCAAAGAAACATGTTAAAAACAAATAGCAAATGATTTTTTTTAAAAAAAGTGAGCTTCTTTTAAAACAACACAGAAAAAGTATTAGAAAACTTTTAATTTCGAGCAATTGCAATTACATATAATCTGAAATAGCCAATTCAAACAAGATTGGGGGGGGGGGGGGGCACTGAAAATTCCTTGTACTCAATCAAAAGAAAAATAATAGAGGAATTTACCAAATGGATTTTTAGCTGTAATTGGCTTGCTTTCAAGAGAATCACTGATTCCATAAATGTTCTCTGAGCGCACTCGAAATCTATACTGTTTTCCTTCATCCAAACCTTTCACTGTAAATACTGGATTTGGGCAATAGCCACCACATGGTAGCCATTTGTCAGTTCCAATCTCACATCTCTCCACAATATAACCTACAGTGATAAGCATAACAGAATTTTGAAAACTGATAGATATTTACAGTAGTAATTGATAGATATACAGAGAAAAAAAAAAAATGCAATAATTTTTAAGAGTTTTAAATTAGTGTCATTTATTTTTTTTAATGAAAATTAGTTGTAATAATTAATTATTTGTATTAATTTTTTGAAAATTATTTGTAAATGATTAATGGTATATGATAAATATCCTGTTTAATAACATTCAAGAAAAGTTATATTTAAAATGATTAATAAAACAGAATAATGTGAGAAAGAGTATAATTATGGATAGAGCTTGAAAGATTTAGTTAATACTCAAAAAATTTAATTCAAACACAGATAAAAAAAAAAACCACTTTTCATTACAATAAATTAAAAATTAAACGAAAACAAAAATAACGCTCCTCATCCATAATGTAAAGTATAATATGAGTTTTTGATATGGCATTAATTACAAAATATATGGAAAATATTGCAAAATAAATAATTTTACTAAATTTATGCACTAAAATAAAGGAGAAGGATATAATAAAATACATATTTTTTTTCCAAAATATTTGCTTCATATATCATATCTAATTTTTAAACAGTAAATGCCTTAAAAAAACTAACCTGTTAGTTCGGATCCACCATCATCATCAGGTTTTTGCCATTTCAATGTAACAGAGCTGTTGGTCACTTCTGTAGGTTCTAAAGGTCCTTTGGGAGGACTAGGTTTATCTACAAAAAATTTAAAATACAACATTAAAACACAAAATATATATTGGAACTTTGCATGTTTTCCTCAGAATTGACTCATATATTGCAATCAATAGATTTCACTCATCACAGTAGATTGTATGATAAATATGAATCGTATATGTTTAATGATACTTTATTACAAAATAGATATTTACAATTTAAAAAAGTTTTATTTATATATTCCCAATTATAATCATATATTACAGTTTGTTTAATTACTTTTACATAATCATTTTATAATTAATTTTAAAATTCCCTAAAATAAAATGCTTTTTTAATTGATACAATATTAGTGTTTTCTCTCAGATTTTATTAAAATCAGGATCTGTTCTTTGAGGCACAATGGGAAAAATTGCAAATAAGTTGGAAACAAATATTAGAGCAAATTTTGTTTCTCCTTCTGCAAGTAATAATGGATATTGTTATTTAAAAATATTTGAAACTAAGAATCTTCTTCCTTGTATAATACAACAAAAATTTCTTACCATATACCAACAGAGTGATATCACCAGAATCTTCCCCATAAGCATTCTTGGCAGTAATAGTATACAGCCCACTATCAGATCTTTCTGATTTGGGAATAGTCAGTTTTATCAATTCATCTCCTATTTCTTGTCTTGTATGAGGTGTATCTTGAAGATGCTGCTTATTAAAGGTCCAACGTATGGTAGGCACAGGAGAACCAGTCATTGGAATATTGATGTAAACAGGCTCGCCAGCTCTTACCCGAATCAATTTACCATATAATCCATCCAAATGAAGCTTTGGTTTTTCTGAAACAACAGCAATAATTTATTTCCCAATGACAAGTTTTTCATATTTTAAAAGAAACAGGAATCATTACACATTATTCTATATCAGAGTGAAAATACCTTTCATGGGCTTAGCAGGAATAGGTTTAGATGCAGCACTAGGTTCACTAGAACCAGCAACATTATGAGCTATTACACGGTACTCATATAGGTGACCATCTGTCACAGTATTATCTGTGTACTGGATGCCCTAAAATACATTAAAAATAATAAATGCAACAATTAATACACATTTGCAAATTTTCTGATACATATTGATGATTATATTTAACACTGGAATGATAAAATTTTGACATCTGTGACAAGCTGTGCAAAAGGAATAAATGAAAAACAAAACATTGTTCTTTAATAAAAAATTAATAAATCATAACAATAACAATTTATTGATAGATAAACAATTCAAATTTCATTGAAAATTTATACAGTAAAACTTAAAAAATAAAGCAAAGAGAAATATTACCTTCACAAGATCTCTATTGATTTGAACCCATCTGTTTAGTTTTGTATCTCGTCTTTCAATATCATACCCAATGATAGCAGAGCCCCCATCTTTTTGTGGTGGATCCCAAGTAATTTTTATGAAATCACGATCATGGTCAACTGGTTCGGGTGCTCCTGGTTGACTTGGTGGTCCTTTAAAAATACAATTAAATTTAGAAAATAATCTTAGTTTCAATTATTTAAATGATACTATTATTCATTTATTTCAATATACCAAATATAATGAAAATTCATATAAAGTTACCATTATATAAATCAAAATGTTTAGTTTTATATAAAACATTTTCTAAATAATGAAATGTGTATGCATTTTATCCAACAAATTAATTTCAATACCTGACATTTTAACTATACTGAATTAAAAATTTCACAGAAAACACTAGTTGTAAAAGTCTATTATGATGTAATTAAGACTAATTTTACATGATTATAGCCTTTAAGTAGACATGGTATCCTTAAAATCACCAAAATATCAATTTTATTATTATTTTATTTTAATTGTATGACTTTTCAAAATATATGTACAAAATTTCACAATTCTAGCTATGTTATTTAATGAGCTATCAACATTTTCTTTAACAGTGTACCAAATAATTTCCTTGACCTTCAAAACTTTAAGCTGCTTTTTTTCTGTTTTTATTTTAAAATTTTTCATGATGATCAAAGGTACTTAAAATGCCAATGCTTTTTTTGATAATGTATAAAACATTTTAAAACTTTTTTGGGTTGTTTTGCATAAGATGTTTGACAATTCTGTGCATGAAATAAGGATTTAAATAAAGAGTTGTTTTTGTTTTAAGAAATCCACAAAATCTGATATAGCTGTTTCTCATTGTTTTTGGTGGTGTCTGTTAGGGAAAAAAATTGTAAAACTGTAATTAATTAAAATACAGCTAAACCTGTGCTCAGAATAGCGAGAAACACTTTTATTGAAACATTTCGGATTTTTTTATTCTTTTATTAAATAATTATTTGTATAAAATGAAGTGTTCCCCTATGAAATGCATATTCTATGTTTTCAAATATGATGAATAAAACCTTTTTCTTATGAATATTTGATTTAAAAAAATTACTAGCAAGGTACTGTATCCACATAATATTTTTCAAAAGTGTACAGTAAAAAAAAATCACATTAATTAAAAATTTGGTCCGATATCTAGAATTAATTAATATTTCTTATCTTTTTAAATAAGACCACTCTATTTTGCCATCATTTTCAAGTTCAGTATACTTACTGAATGGATTCTTCACTAAAACAGTTCTGTCTGTAGTAAGAGGTGAAGAAAGACCTTGAGCATTTTTAGCTTTGACTCTGAATTCATAATTAGTATTCTCAACAAGTTTAGGCACAACTGCGCTGGTCGTTTTGGCAGGAATAGTAACTGCTGGGACCCATGGTCCTTTATGAGTTGTATCACGTTTTTCAATTACATAAGATCTAAAACACAAAATATATTGATTCCAAAGATCATACGCTAAATTTTTTGGAAATAATAATTTACTAATTTCAACAAAGTATGCAAAAATTTTCATGATTACTGAATTTGAAGATAAGAATGAAATAAGAATTACTTTCAAAATCTCTGTAGGAAACACTAACATGACATTATAAATATATACACATTAAAAAAATATTTCATAGAAAAAATGTTACAAAATTTTTAAAATATTTTCTTTTATTTAATAGAGATTATTTTTCATTATTGATAATAATTACAGAGGAAAAAACATTAACTAATTTAATTTTCAAAATATCTTTCAACCATATGTAAATTAATTTTTTAACATGCATATTCAAATTGTTTAATAAACACAATACCAGTTAATGAATTAAAACTATAATCAATTTTGAAATATAACAGATGATATACGACAAAAGATTTTTAAATTTGTAATTAAAATATAAGCAAACAAAATTTGATTTTTAGAATTTTTTTTTCAAAAGTACACAATGGAAAATTTTACAAGTGGAGAATATTTTTGAAACTTATACCAAATTATAGAAAACTTAATTGAATAATTTTAGTTAAATATTAGACTAAAATGAAAAATTTCAAAAATTTAAACAAAGGCATTTACATGATTTCACTGCCTCCATCATCTTTTGGTTTATTCCATGACAAGGTCACACTGTCTTTTTGAATATCTTTAACATTCAATGGTCCTTCAGGTGCACTAGGTTTGTCTACAATTAATATTACAAGACATTAAATAGATAGTTGAATAATCATGAGCTTTATATAAATTGCAAAAAAAAAATCACCAAAGATTTTTGACATAAGGTAATACTTTCTTTACTTACCAAGTATTGTGACTTTCATCATTCCTTCATCACTGCCAGACTCATTTTTCAGTTTCAAGCAATAACGTCCACTATCTAATCGTTTGGCATTAATAGTATGAATGAGGGTGTAGCTTTCATAATTAGAGACTGTTTTTCTTTTGTCAGATTCTAGTACTTTATCATCTACAGTCCAAATAATTTCTGGCGTTGGTGCACCAACAAATTTAATTTCAATGTGAAGAATATCTCCACTCTTTATATCTATGTCCTTCATAGGAGTGATGATTTTAGGAGCCACTAAAAATTTAGTAAAATAAACAAAATACTTTCAAGTGAATTAGTTAACATAATAAATAGTAAAAAAATGTAAATGTTCTAAAAATTAGGCTAATATACTATGGATTATTCTTTTCTCTGTCTAATATAAATGATTATTTCAATAAATTAAAGAATGATCCACTGACAAAATCTATTATTTTCATTTTAAGTTCTTGTACAAAGAAAGAGAATATATTAAAGAATTTTATTCAATAAATAAATATCTCAGTTAGAAATATTGAGAAGTTACAAATAATAAATGTCAATTAAATGTATATATATATGAATATTTAATAAGATTGAATTTTCAACATATGGGGAAAAATTATATTATTTTAAATTGAAACAATTCTTAACTAAAAATGACTAATCTTTAATGTAAAAGTTATGTAAAATATTAAATGTAAAGGAATAAAATACTTTGATTTCCATAAATTTAGAATTTATCAACAGGAAATACTAAACATCAACACTTTACAATTTCAGATATTCCTCTAAATATGACTGGAATACGTGACAAAATGACTTACAGAATCTAGGTCTTGCTGTTATCAATTCAGATGGCTCACTTGGTTGACTTTCTCCTCCTTTATTCACAGCAATAACTCTAAATTCATAATCTTGCCCTTCAATCAGATATGGTACTTTGCCTTTAGTTTCTGTACCAACCACTTCAGCACCTTTTTCCCACAAGTTTGATCCCCTAACTTTTTTTTGGATAATATATCCAGTAACTGGGGATCCACCATCTTCCTTTGGAGCAGACCATGAAAGTTCAATGAAATCACTGCCCCAGTCAGTAGCTGCAGGTTTTCCTGGAGTACTAGGTGGTTCTAGCAGAAAGATAGGAATTTTTTTAAAAAAATGATAAAATCAAGACAAAATGATTGTTTTATACTTAGTGATCTTAAAAATTTCCCCTTTTTCCTCTCACAGAAATGGACACTTATATTGTTCTACAAAAGTATATTTAAATCCAAAGGTTAAATGAATCAAAGCTCAAATTTATATCATTAAAAATTATAAAAATATCTGTTTAATTTTATAATTTAATTTATGGGGGATAATACTAAATACTACTAAAAAAAAACCTTAATATTTTTTTTTTCCTGACACTTCTTTGATAACTATATTTTGTATTGCATGAGAAATTTTGTTTGTAATGACTTTTTAAAAACCAAGCAGATGTGAATGCCAATAATTCTGAATCTAACAAGATTCAGAGTTGATAGATAAATATTTGTAAGATCAAGGCATATAAGTCCCTCTTAATTTCAGGATTTAAATCTGAATTGGTCATCAACAAATACTATGAATCATCATGTATACATAAATGAAATTGTAAAAACTAAGCTGCAAAATTTGTGTATTAAGATTTTTATTGCATATTATTATATTGACATATCAGCAAATAACCCACAAGTTTGACATGCTTACATGAGTGAGAATAAAATTAAAGACTTTTAATTAAAAATAAACAAAATATTTAATATAAAATTACTCACTTTTAAATAAAAATGTACAAACATTTATGAAAAAAAAGATCAATGAAATGCAATCAAGAAGTATTCATCCTTCATATATTATTTTGTAAGCATATTCCTTAAGTAATTAGCAGTGCATCATTAAATTTAGCATTTTAAATTTTGTCAGTACATTCATTTGTTGATTTCAAGAGGTACAAATTATAATTAAATAATTTACCAAATGGATCCTTAGCAACAACTCCATCTTCTTTTTCCAGAGGATCAGAATCACCAACTTCATTAACAGCAATTACTCTGAACTGATATTTTTTATGGTGAACCAATCTTGTTACTTTGAAACTGAGAGAAGTGGATTGACCAGCTTCCATCCAGGTAGCTCGAGAAGCATCCATCTTTTCAATTAAGTAGTGCTTAATAGGACAGCCACCATCATCTTTAGGAGCTTTCCATGTCAACACTGCAGATTCTTTAGTCACTTCACTAACATCCAAAGGTCCCTCAGGAGGAGATGGTCGATCTAGTATATATGAAATTTATATTTCTTGAAATTTTAATAAAAGCAAATTGAGAGGGGGTAAAAACTCTTTTTAAAGATGTTAAAATTTTCTGTTTTCCTACTATATTTTATATGCAATTATAAAAATAATCAATATAATTACTTTCAGTACTTCAAGAAATCAAAATTTCTCACACATATAATCATTAAGCTATGCAATTTTATTAAACTGTTACACATTTACTACTGATTAAAAATTAAAATTAATGCAAATACATAATGTAATATTTAATTTTCTATACTTTTTCAGAGAAGAATGTTTAAAATAAAATTTCATAAGATATTGAAACTACTATTGTTTTTAAAAAACAAATTCCATTTCTTCCTTAACAAAAATTGTAACTGTACAGAAACGCAAATACTTAATGAGGAAGTTTTTAGCTGGCTTACGTTTCACAAATATGTTAGTTTTGGGAAAAAAAGAAGTATATTTAAAGAGAAAGGAAAGATAAGAATTGTTTTATTCCTTCCAGTATTTTTAGACAATCAAAGTTTCTCCACTTTTTATTTTTGACCTTGTATTAGAGAAAGTGACATAAAAAAATTAAGTTAAATTACAATACATGAACAGTAAACCAAAGAATCTTTTAAAAATTTAAAAATATAGTTCAATTTTTCAAGTGAAGGTTTTTATACTGAACGATTAAATGTTTACAAATTCTGTTCTACCAAAAATTTAAAAGAAAAAAAAAGTATGACTGACATTTAGATAAAAAGAATCGACTTAAGAAATGAGAAACAAAAATATCAATAATTGCAGTTTATGTCAAATAAAACATACAAATCTTTGACCCTTTTTCTCTCTCTCTCTCACTATATATATGTATATTACTAATTAAATATTACCTAAAATAGCATTTCCAATCTCCAATTAAATTAGAATCCCTTTTTAAATTAATTCAAAGTTAGGTGAAAGAAATCTTTTTATAATGAAGAAAATTTTATGAATTAAATGAGAAAATAAATTTTAAAAAATTAAAGAGACTTACCAAGAACTGTAACTGTAGCACAACTAGATAATCTTCCTGAAGAATTTTCTAAATTTAGAGTATATTTTCCAGTATCAGAACGAACTGATATTAAAATTTCAAAGAAGCACATTGTAGGAGTAGTGCGTACTTCCACTCTAGGGTTGCCAATCACAGGTTTATCATTGATCGACCATGAGGCAATTGGTGGAGGTTCTCCCTTGATGGCAACTTCATATGTTATAGGTCTTCCTGCACGAACTCTTTGATCAAGTAAAGTGAGACGATCAACAATAGGAGCCACTACAAGAAAAGGAAATGAACATTATAATAAGATTTTTCTATATTTCTGTTACACAGAATAACTTACAAGATATTGTTTTGATGTATAAAAATATTTTACTATTCAACAGCCCAAAATCTATAATAAATTCAAGTTTCTCATTTTAACAATCATATAATAAATCCCTTTTTAAAAATACAAATAACTTAACAGATTTATATGATATTAACAGAGAAACATTAAGCATTTACATATTTATAATAATATAAGCCAATTTAAAAGTTATATTTGAAAATAAATTTTAAAAGGAACTTTTAGTAAGTCAGATAACAAATAATCAATTAAAAGATGTAATTAGTTCATATGAAGTCAGTCAATACAACAATTTATTGAAGATTAGACATTAATATTAAAATATGATTATTGACAAATTAATAAAATTTATTTAATGAAAGGAAAGAAAAAAGATGCATGCATGGGGGTATTCCAACACATTATACAATTTAAAATTAAAGGGATTATCAGAGATTAGGCATAAAAAATCCTTTATTTTTAGTGATATTTCAAAAGATTCAATGCTCTTTTTATCAGCTTTTGAGTTTCAGGGGAAATGAACATATAAATGTGCTTTAAATTCAATCACACAGTGAAGTAAATTTTAAATTCACATATGAAACCAAACACTTAAAGAACGTATTAAATCTGATACATCAAAGGTAATTTAAATTCTGATTACATTTACATTTCCAAATTATATGCTTTTTTTCTTTCACTAGAATTGTAAATTGTAGAATAAGTATAAAAAAAGTGTCTTCTACAAACAAAAAATTATCATTCACATATAATTTCTAAAATAACTTCCTATTTAAAAATGAAATTTTAAAACAATTTTGAATATGCATCTTCTATAAATTGGGCATATATATATATATATATATGAGTGTGTGTATATATATATGTGTGTGTGTTTATGTATGTATGTATATATATATATGTGTGTGTGTAAATGTATGTATATATATATATATATATATATATGTATGTATGTATATATGTATGATGTATGTATATATATATATAGTTCTAAGTTACAATTAAAAATAGCCAAATGCTAAAATCATGATTTCTTTTAATAATACTTACAGAATCTAGGTTTAGCAGTAATAGGTTGAGTAGGATCACTAGGTTCACTAGGCCCAGCTTTATTAATAGCTACAAGACGGAATTCATATTCTTCTCCTTCCTGCAAGTCAGTAATCTTGGTTTTTGTTACTTCCCCAGCAACTCTAGCAGCTTCATCCCATAATGGACTTCCTTTGACTCGTTTTTCTATCACATAGCTAGACACAGGCGAACCACCATCCTTTTTAGGAGGTCGCCATTCCAGTTCAATGAAATGTGAATCCCAGTCAGTTGCAACAGGCGGACTTGGTTTCTCAGGAGGATCTAAAAATAAGTTTTTTTAGAGATTGTACATATGTTTTTAAGAAAAATTGAGTTTTAAAAAAATGCATGTATGCTTACCAAATGGATTTTTGGCAACTATAGCTGTTTTGGTCATTGCCCACTGAGAGCTTCCTTCCCTATTAACAGCTTTCACACGGAATAGATATTGATGCATTTCAATCAGCTTGTCAGTATGAAGAAATTGATTTATAGTTTCATCTACATGTACCCAGCGTCCAGTTTCCATATCTTTCTTTTCAACAGTGTAATGTTGTATATCACTACCTCCATCATCATCAGGAGGATTCCATCGTATAGTACAGCTTTCTTTAGTGACATCCTCAATACTTAGATTCTTAGGAGCCAAGGGTACATCTGTATAAAAAAAATTATATTAAAATTAGGAAAAATAAATAATTTTCCTTCTTTGGTTTAAATAACTGATATTTAGTTTATCATCTAAATGCTTCTGATAGGTTACATCAATATTTTAAAATATGAACTTAAAAGCCTCCAACAAACATTATATAACAATTCAAGTATATTTATATATATAAGCAAACATCTCATTACTAATGAAATTACATAAATCAAGAAAGATATTACCAGATTTGTTTCATATTGTTAAAAAAATAATTCATATAATAAATAGACTCAGCAAAACTTCTAAAAAATTAATAATTTTTTTCTTTCTAGCAATTTAAATTCTATATTTGGCTTAATAATGTAAAATTACTAATTCTAATTTATGTGAAGCATTCATGATTTATAATACACTTTTATTAGCTGAAAGTTTTTTGAAAAAATTTCAGAATGTATTTTGGGAAATTAAAATATTAAATCATAAGCACATTAGCACAATACATTGATCTGAGCATAAATACATTGAACTTATTTTTTTCAAATTTCAAAACATTTAAAGAAGGTTAAATTTATCTTTTTAGATTGATCATATAAGAACTAAAATTGATACAAATTTAAGCAATAAATTTTACTTACCCAAAACTACAATTGTAATTTTAGCACTGTCAGAGCCATTTGAGTTTGTGGCTGTCAATGATAAAGAACCAGAGTCTTCTCTAAGAGCTTTCTTAACTTTTACAATTGTTCTATAATTTTCATATGTAAAGAACCATCTTAAATCATCCATTACAGCCTTGTTGTTCAATAACCATGTCTTCTTTGGTGGAGGTTCACCAGAAACTGGAACATTTAATTCAAAGCTCTTGCCAGCTTTTAGTCTGACATTAATCATAGCATTGCGATCAATATGTGGTGCCACTAGGGGAAAATACCATAGAAAAATATTAAATATCATTCTACAATGATAAAAGCATTTAAGAGTATTAAAAGATAACTGGTCACAAAAATAGTAAAAAAAAATCCACACAGTAATGCTTCAAGTGTTCTAATACAGAAAGAATGAGGATTATAATTAATCATCTTCATGTTTTCAAAAACATACATATTGATATTTAACTCATATCTATTACATATATTGAAATAACTATTTAGTATAGTTGTTTTTAAATCAACAAATTACAAATTTATTATAAATAAATCAGAATAAAACAAAATATGTTGCACATTTAATTTAATCTTATGTTATAGTAATGTAACCTATTACTACAATGAATATTACAATTTTGAATAAAAGTCAGATGATACTTTTTAACTAGCACTTCACTCTATTTTTTGCATACAAAGAAAATATATGAGAATTAGTTGCATTTAATTTGTAGTAATCCTATTTATTCCACCTGATAATCCTTGATCCAATCTAGTCCAAATTTCCACTAGCAATAAAATCACAGTTCTATCAATCAGATAAGTCATTAGAAATTGTTTTAAACAATAAAGAAGAAAAAAAATTATTGTTTACTTACAATTCTTTGGTTTAGCAATATGCTGTCCAGTAGAATCACTAGCCTCTCCTGGACCACCTTTGTTGACAGCTCTAATACGAAACTCATAAACTCCATTTTCAATCAGATCTTTCACAGTAGCAGTTGTTTGATCAGCAGGAACTTCTTGTACTGCTGTCCAATCAGGACTATATATATATTTAAAAAATGCATTTAGATGAGTGAAATAAAAATATAAATATTAAATAAAATTTTAATTTAGAATTTTTATAATTTAACCAATTATCATAAAAAGGAAATATGTAGTGTAGACTTGGTCTACCTAGCCTTCAGTTAGACCATGTGTGGTTGCACCACCCCATAATCCAATTATTGTAAAGCTTTATTTTTAAGAATTGTTTTTTAAAATTTATAATAATTTTTTTCACATAAAAAATAAATTAGTCAACAAATAATAAAGCTATTGTATGAAAGAAACTGAAAACCTTTTAAAATTATTGATAAGTTCAATAAAATTATATGTCCACAAACATGAGCATAGCTAAATGAGTTGCAAAAAATTCTAACTTCAGTTTATCTTTCTTTTCAATGATGTATCCAGTAATTGGTGAGCCTCCATCAGATTCAGGAGCAGTCCATTTCAATTTCACAAAATCTCTGTCATAATCCTCAATTTCTGGTGTACCAGGTTTTCCAGGCTCATCTATAAAATTTCATTAATTACAAATTATAAACATATGCATTTAAAATTTCATTTAGATATTTCCTAATACTTTTAATTTTATTTTATTGAAATCCTTTAAAAAGTGAAAGCTTTATAATAAAAAGTTTAAGTTAAAAGTAATATAAACAATTAAATTTTAAAATTTATGTAAACAGTTGAATTTAAAAAAAAATACAACAAAATTTCATTACAGCAACGTTACATAAAAATGATTGAGACAAAGTTTTAAAAAGTTTTGCGAAAATTTTATCCTAGATTTTATGCATAGGATTAAAAATTTAAATTTAATGTTCTATAAAAAGCATGTGTATCATCAAGAACATCATACAGAATTACTTACCAAAAGGATTCTTAGCAACAATAGTCTTATCTGCTTCAAGAGGTTCTGATTGTCCTTGTCTGTTAGCAGCACGTACTCTAAATTTGTAACTTTTTCCAGGTACTAAACCTTTCACCTGAAAGTTATAAATCGGACATGAAATTTAAAAGAAAACATGACAAAGAAATAAAACAAATAAGAATAAACTAAATAAAATTAAACTTTTTATAACCACTATTATGAGATAGACGAAGTAAAGAAAAATACAATATGAAAAAATAAATTAATATTTAGTTTCAAAAATACAGTTTAGTTCATTAAGTCTCCTCAAAGTTAAATTTAAAACAGATACATTTATATAAAAACAGAATTTAGTCCTTTGTAACATATTTTATATTTTTTAATAATTTCAAAAGTCATTACTTGGTTCATTATATAATGATTCCCCAAAATAATAATTTACCTTCATGGATGTTTCTGGTCCAATAGTTTCACCAACAGGAGACCAGATACCAGTAGCTGGATCCATTTTTTCAACAACATAGTTATCGACAGGCTGACCACCATCATCAGAAGGAGGATTCCATTCTAAATTGCATCCTTCAGCAGTGACATCGTTTATCTTTAGTGGTCCTCCAGGTGGAGATGGTTTATCTGTAATATATATTAAAGAATCGTATTCTTAGTTGGAGATTAATTTTTATGCAGAAGTTGTTTATGTCTATATATGATACGTAAATTAACCACCCTTTGATGGTTATATTTACTTTTGGATTTACAAATAGTGAATGTTAATTTGCATAATAAAATATATTTAAAAAAAAAAAAATCTAAATGCCATGTACTAGTAATGTTGATTTTTTAACACATTAATTATAGTAAATCAGTACAATAAACTCTACTCTGAAGTAAATAAAAAATATTAAAACTTTTTCATATTGATTTGTTTAAACTATTAATAGAACTTATCAATTCAAATCATGCCATTTTTTTTTTATTATGTAGCATATAACATCATATTTCTCATAAAATTGTGCCTGTTTACAGAGAACATATTTTAATAACTTTATTCCTATAAAGCAAAAATGTATTTATTTTATTCATTTTCTATAAAGTATAAATAATATCATAAACACAATGTTAGAAAATTTTTTTGTCATTTTTTTTTCAAAAAATTACATGAAGGAAAACTGAAAGTAAAGTGAATGTTTAAACTCAATAAAATACAAAATAAATAATATTTTACCAAAAACAACAGCTTCTACTTCTGCTTCATCTTTTCCATGTTCATTTTCAGCTCTCAGCAAGTATACTCCATTATCATCTCTTCTACATTTTCGTACTACAATTTTAGTACTATATTCTTCATTCTCAATTTTGATGCGATTATCAGCTTCTAAGGTTCTTCCCTTGAATATCCATGACATTTTTGGTGGAGGTTCACCAATAACACTTGCAGTAAAGTTGAAAGAATGACCAGCTTTCACTCGAATTTTATTCAAAGTGGATCGATCAATTTTGGGAGCCACTATATTGAAATAAATATATTTTATTGATGAGCTACTTATGGATCTACACAAAATATACCAAGAAAATATTATTTTAAAAAACACAGAAAATATAAATGTATTGCGACTACAATGATCTATAATTTCCAAATAAGTTTTATTAATTAGTACAAAATGTTCCATGTGGTTATTCAGAATTAGAGAAACATGAGCTTTATGCAGGGGAAAAAAACTACATTTTCTTTCATTTTAATGACATTTAAATTCTCTATCATGTTTTTGAATGTACATAATTTGTCCAACAACAGATCACCATTACTGTAAAAATCAATAAATAATGTAGCAGAAGCCTAAAGTTTAACAAATAATTTCAAAAGAGACAAAAAAAATTTGCAATACTTACATTTTCTAGGTTTAGCAATAACCGGAGGAGTTGCATTACTTGGTTCACCAGGACCAGCTTTATTTACAGCTTTAACACGGAATTCATAGCTTTGTCCTGGAGTCAAATCTCCTACTGAAGCAGTTGTCTGACCAGCTGGAACTTCCATAGCCTTTTCCCAATTGCCAAATTTATCTTTCACTTCAATTTGATAGCTAGTAATTGGTGATCCACCATCAGTTTCAGGAGCAGTCCATTTCAGATCAATATGATCTTTGTCCCAATCAGTAACTTGTAAATCACCAGGTTTGCCAGGCTCATCTGAATAATCAGAAAGGTTGTTTACATTGTTTTAATAAATATTAAAAGTGTATAAATATTTATCTTAAAGTAATTTTCAAGAATATGACACTCTAAAATTTAAGAAAGCACACAGTTATAATTTATATGCAGTCTGGCTTTTTTAACATAATGTAGTTAGGTCCCATGGTTACTAACCACAGTTTAAAAGTGAGCCATAAGTTTCTGTATTAATATGAAGTGAATAAAAAAAATCAAATGGAGATTTGTCAAGATTGGTGTTTCCCAATGTCCTAGGCCTTTTTCTGACCATTCTTTCATCATTACGAAAATTATCAATGAGCTGACAAAATTTATCCATATATTTTTAACCATCTACATAGCTTATATGCAAGTAGATCAAGTTCTCCGGCAATATATACTTGTCTTGCCAAATACAAATTCGTTCCATAGCTTCCCTGATTCAAATTCATTCCATAACCATTAGTTTTTTCTCCATCCCAGATGCCTTTTGCTTATGTTTACACTCTTTTGATATTTTCAATTATCACAGAATGATTAAATGTATACTAATTTCAATGACTACAAGATCCTTGAAAAGAAAAATTCACAAAAACATCTCCTAACTGGAACATTTAATTTTCTGAAAAATAGTGATAAATATATATATATATAGCATAGAAAAAAAAAAGGTATTCATGTCTGCTCTTAACAGCAAGTCATAATGTTATCCTAATTAAAGATAAATCTGCATTTCATAAAAAGAAAAATAATTGAAATGCCACAATATCTAGGAATGATACAACAAACAATTGCTTATTGAGCTATAAAATAGTTAATTTTTAAAATTAAAATAGAACACAATTTTTCTTTCGATGTTTTATGTATTTAAGATCTTTTTGTTTCTTATATTTGTTACTACTTATTTATTTTTGTATTAAGTCTTTTTAAATAATCTCAGTTACAATCTTTTTCTAATTTGATTTTAGAATTTTCTTCTTAATTCTAGATTTGATTCAGACAGGGCGATACTGTTAAGTTTAGTGAAGTTTCTTTGGCAGCTAGTTTTGCTTTGGATCTAAAATGATAACATGATTTTAGAAGATTAGTAAGTTTCTTTTTTGTTTTTCCTGTTTTTTTTTTAAGCCTAACTGTATTTCTTTGAATTAGAGCTGTGATTATTTAGTTTTCGTTTTCTTTAGATTTAAATTAGAAGTTTTCTGATACTTTTCCTAAGATTTTTCATTTTTGCATGCTTTGTTATAGTAGAGTATGCTTTTGTTTTATACAGCTATGTTACTGATAGCTAAAGTTTGGCCATTGAAACAGGTTTAAGCAGAGACTATTGTCTCAACTCCAATGACAGTATAAAATGGCTCGATTTCCATTTGATTTTTTTTCTTATTTTTAAAGTTTTTTCTTTTTTCAATTACCCCTTGCTGTTTTTCATTATATATTCTTAAATAAATTTAAGATTTAATAATTTTCAAGATTTTTTTTTCTATACTTCCAATTTTTTTTTATAAATATTTAATTTTAATGGTAGACTTTGATATTATCTGCATTGTATAATGAATTATTGTTTGTTTTCAATACACACACACACATATATATATATATATATATATATATATATTTATGTATATAAGATATTCAATATTTGTTCTAACATCAGTTAAACAGTCCGAATACATTTCTGAAATAATTGTTTATTAATTCTTGCAGATTTTAGTCCTGCTTCAGCCACCAAGGCCGAAACAAAACACCATAAATATTTTAGATGATCATCAGAGGAGTGTAAGAGCAAGAGAGGAGAGAATAAGAGAGTGAATTTCCTCTTGCCTTGAATTTTATATTAGGAAATTTCCATAAGAGACATCATAGAACATGTGGTACAGGATTACGGATTCTAGTGAAATTTCAATATAAACAAAGAGTCTAGTAGGGATTATTTTGACAGATTTATGACCATGGGAAAGTGGATTAAACCAGTATTATGAGTGTGGGATCTAATAAATAAAAGGAAAATTTGGAATGGGATCAGGAAATAAGAATAAACTCTTTACTTTTGAATTAGGGAATGGGATGGATTAGAAAATTAAATTATTATTAAGAGAAATTATTAAATAAAAGTTAAATCATTACACACACACATATATATATATATATATGTAATGATTTAACTTATATATATATATATATCATATCACATAAATAAAGGGAAAATTACAAATAAGTCAAATTTACATTCCAAAAATTTAACATAAATTAAATGAAATTTATTAGTTATACAACTCTCAGACTTTTGATTTATAATCTATTACATTGATTGAACTAGAGTAAATGCCGATAAATTTGATTTCATATAATTTTCTTTCAACAAATGGTACATATTTTATACCCATATAAAAGTACAGTTTTTAATTAAAAATCCTTTTGATGGAAAATTAATTCATCAAATTAACTTATTTATATTAAAATATGTAGAAATGTTTTACAAAGTTTAATGAATTCAACATTAAATTAATAATAGAAACATTTGTGAATTACTTTAGGGGAAAAAACGTCTATCAAAATGGAGGAGGGGGGCAAAATAATAACAATAAAAATAAAATAATTTAATAAATAAATAAAACTATGTTGCATAAAATCTCAACTTACCAAATGGATTCTTAGCTACAATAGAATCTGTAGTTTCCAATGGTTCAGATTCACCTTCTTTGTTTATTGCACGAACACGGAATTTATATTTCTTACCAGGAGTCAAACCAGTTACATCCATGCCTAAAATATTTACAATGTAAAAAATATATAATACATTTGCCAAAACAAACTTTAAAAAACAGTGTACTGAATTACAAATTTAAATACCTGTCATAAAAACTGCTACAAAACAACAACTTTTGAAACAAAAAAAAAATTATAAATTTTAAATTTAATTAAAAATTAAAATCTTAACCAAAAAATCTTTTTCTTTTGAAAATGCATAGATAATTTTGTGTTCAGAAGTTCTGTTTAAATATACTCACATATTTCTTTTACATAATTTTTTTTTTTCAAATAAATCAATGTGGATACTTACTAGCATCTTTTGTCTTTCCAACAGGTACCCATTTTCCTGTTTCTTCATCCATCTTTTCAACAAGATAACCTTCCAAAGGAACTCCACCATCATCTTTAGGTTTCTTCCATTTCAATTTGCAACCTTCCTTGTGAACATCTGATACAGTAAGAGGTCCTTCTGGTGCAGATGGTTTGTCTAAAGACAGTTAAAGTTGTTTAGTTCAGTTAAGTATTTTTTTTTCATAGCCAAAACATTAAAGAAAATCTTAAATATACATTAAAAGAGTGAGAAAAAAATTAAACTTCATAAAAAAGTTAGCCAATAAAGAAATAAAATAAAGTGTACAATTTAAATGATTTAATTTTAATCATACAGCCATTCAAAGGTTTCATATACAGTTCTTCTACAGTTTATCAACAATCAATTTTGTAATTTTGATGAGAAAATATTTCCTTGTTATTTACATTTCACATCAAGGTTGCATTTTGAGGCATAATTATTAATTAAAAGTGGTTTCCCTCATTATTTCATTTGTAATATTTCATGGTGTAACACTCAAGTTAATATTATATTAGTCACAAAAGAAAAGCTTACAACTATCATTATTATGTGAGAAAATATATTCCTTTCATCAATAGAATTATTTTATTAAACTGCTAGAGAAATAAAGTTAATAATTTTGCTGCAACAAAGTTTTATGACCTACAGCAGAATGATCCAATTTAGAGTATTAAAAGTTTATATTCCAAGAAATTATTTTTAAGTCTAGTATTTTCTTTCTCTCTACAGATTTCCTACAAAACTGATGCATATTTTCATAGCCAGCAAAATATATCCCTAACAAACACATTTGAAACAACAGAACATTGCTTGCATTAATTTGAATAAATTAACCAATTACTAGAGTCTACAGCAAAACAATTCTCAAGACAACTTTATTCAAGATGCATTATTAATAGCATTCTTTTATTTATAACAAAATACAATTGATTCTCATTTATAAAATAATTTTTTTTTGAATAAATTGCCACATTATTTTAAAATTGTCTGCACTACTTTTTACATACAAAATTAATAATATAATATGTAATATTACTTTTATTGGATAATATTTTTTAAGGTTTTTATTAAACATAGCATTTTTAAAATCTCATTTCACAGTAACATATTTTAAATTTTATATTAATGGTATTAAATGTTAAACACTGAATTAAATATATTTTGAAGTTAGAAAATTAAGTTGATTTTATTAATCACATGCAGTTAGAATATTGTTATAACTCAGATTCAAATATCATAATATAACCTCAGATATATAGATGAATAAAAAAATATCCACCTTGTACATTGACAATGACATTTGCACTGTCTCTGCCGGAGCTATTGGTAGCAGTAATAACAAATTTTCCACTTTCAGCTCTTGTTGCTCTTCTTATGACTAGTTTTGTATTATAATCTTCATTATTCAAGATTATTCTGTCTGAGGGTTTAATTTCAATGTCATTTATAGTCCAAATTTTAGTTGGAGGAGGTTCCCCAATAATATTCACATCAAACTTAATTGTCTGACCAGCTTTAATTGTGATGTCTAGTAGATTTTTCCTATCAATTTGTGGAGCCACTATAATAATAATGAAAAACACATTAGTTAATAAAAAAAAAATTTAAGTAAAAGGAAACATATCAGATCAATTGATAACCAAAATAGTTCAATACCTTTGATTGGTTACATATCATGCTTGTTTTGCATCTTTAAAATTTAAAACAAAACATTCTTTTCTTTATCAATAATTAATGCTACTTTATTCATAAAACAATATATGGAAATAAAATATACTTTATTTCTCTTATATAACATATTTTCTTTTACAAGGCAAAAAACAAAATCAAGTTGACTTAATATTTGGAATAAATATTCATACCATAAACCACGATGATATAGCATTATATGTTTTTATATACAAAATATGTATGCTTTTCTTTGCAAAACACAAATAATACTAAATTAAATTAAATTTTTTTTTATTTATTTAATTAAATAGTATATTCCTGAAAGAATTGTTCAACTACATTTTTTTTTGCTATAAATTTTACATACTTAAAAATTATAGTTACTGAGTCACCTCTTTCCAATTTAATATCTATTCATAAGATACAAATGACATGAGATAAAAAAATATATTTCCAATATGTCCTAATTCACAGACTTTAAGCCTTCGTAATTTCTCTTCTGATATTTTTCAACCTTTATTCATTGAAAAAATTATTTTAATGACAATTCTTATGTTATTAATATGGAGTAGGATAGTGAAAAAGCTACATGTTGCAAGCTAAACTATTTTAATACTTACAAAAGCGTGGTTTTGCTGTTACTGTCCTGGATGCCTCACTGGGTTCTCCTGGTCCAGCTTTATTCACAGCTATCACTCGGAACTCATAGTCCTTTCCTTCGACGAGGAAGGGAGCGGTTCCTTTGGTTTGATCTCCTGGGACCTCTGCTGCTTTCTCCCACTTGGGGCTGCCCTTCTCTCGTTTTTCAATAATGTAGTGGCTAATGGCTGAATTACCATCCGATTCTGGAGGCTTCCATTGTAAATCAACATGATCCTTATTCCAGTCCGTTGGTTCTGGTGCACTGGGAGCACCAGGTGGATCTAGAAAATTGAAATAACATAACATTATAAATACAAACCCACACAATACATAAATTTACATTTATTTATGAATTGGTTTTAATGAACACAAATCATATTAAGTATTACATAAAAATTACTTACTGTAAGCATTTTAGATCTATTTAACAAAAAATATTTGCTTAAACTTTTTAAAGTAATTATACAGTTTTCTTAAATTTCTTAAATATTTTACATAATATTAAATAACACCTCTCACTGACAAATCAATAATTTTTTAAGAAACTTTTTCACTTTATATAACAAAATATTTCAACTTGGGAAAAATATAATCATTCAATTATTTACTTAAACTTCATACTTTTAAATTACTTATATATCCAAGTAAATTACAAATATAAGAATTCATTTTTCTTATCCTTTGCATTAACTCTTTTATCACTTGTTACTTATTAACATTGTTTAAAATATTAATCATTTAGCCACAAAATTGCTAAAGACATTTACCAAATGGATCTTTAGCAACAACTGGTGCAAAAGTTTCAAGAGGTTCTGATTCTCCTTCCTTATTAACTGCTTTGACACGAAATTTATAAGACTTTCCTGGTGTTAAGCCAGTAACTTCTCCCTCTGGAACATGAGTTTTAGCAACTGGTATCCATAATCCAGTTTCAGGATCTTCTTTTTCAATAACATAGCCTTCTAAAGGTTCACCCCCATCATCTTTTGGTTTATTCCATTTTAGTTTGCACCCATGCTTATTGACATCAGATACAATAAGAGGGCCTTCAGGTTTTGCTGGCTTGGCTGAAAGAGAAAAGTAGAAGTGTGAGTATAATAAAGTGCTAAATATTTTTCAATAGATAATATCAAAATATAATCAATGCATTAAACAATATTCATGCTTTGAGCAGCCATATATATATATATATATATATATATATATATATATATATAACCAAAAATCATTTTTTACAATCAATGAGTAATACATAGTTGTTTATAAATAAAATACAAATTGGAACTATTATTGAGATTGCCTTCCCAAATATCAAAATAAAGAATCAAATAATTTTAGTTCATAAAATTACATAAGTATTACTGGATTACAAGTGCTGTTTGCAAACAACAATGGAAGAATTTAATGCAGCTTAGAAAAGTACAGAACAATTTTGAAGGAAACATACCAAGAACAGAAACTTCAACTTCTGCAACATCTTCTCCATGGGCATTAGATGCGATAATACGATAAAAGCCAGCATCAATACGTTGGGCCTTATCACAGACAAGTTTAGTATTATATGGAATGTTTGTAATGGTCAAATCCAATCGTTCAACAACTGGTTTGTCTTTCAATACCCAACGAACAGTTGGTGCAGGTTCTCCAATGATCTTAACATCAAAATCAAATGCTTGGCCAGCTTTAATTGAAATTGGATTTAAATTTCGACGATCAATCTTGGGGGCCACTGGAAAAGATTTTTTTTCATGTTATAAAAATACTATACATTTTATACTTTATCTTATAGTATAACTCAGCCTTAAATATATAAGTATAGAACAAAACAAAATCTTTAATATCATGATTATACTTCATGTAAAATAAATTTTAATTTAGAATAACTTCATAATGTGACACTTTCATGCATTCTACAGTCAAAGCTTTCTTTATGAATTTAGCTTTGACTATTCAAGTAAAACTTTCATCTGATTGTAACATTTATGCTCTAATTTTATTTATTTTTTTAAATTTAAAAATACAAAATCTATATGTAGCATGTTCAATGAAATAATCTTGTCTAAGTACAAGAAAAACTTTAAGAAATTCAGCTGTTTCCCAATGACTCTAAGAAATATGAAAAATAAAAAATAAAAAGTTCTATGCAAAGTTTTGCAAAGAACAGATTTAGCCACCCAAAGTGCATTTTTTTTCAATAATTATTTATTAAATTACTCAATTAAATATAAGAATTAAAGCAAACCATGAAATATTGAGAAATGTACTTTCATTTTACAATAGTAAACTTTTCGGATACTAAAACCAAAGGAAACAAATTATTAAATTGAACATATTTAAGTTAAATGTAATTAAAATTAAAGAAAATGATGAGTTATTAAATTGAATATTATATAAACTACATGTAATTACAATTAAAGTAAATGATAAATCATTAAATCGAATATATGTAAGCTAAATGTAATTAAAATTGAGGCAAAAGGTAAAAAATTGAAAAGTGATCTGGTATGCCAAAAGTGACCCACCTAAAACAATAGCCCCTTGGGTGGTGAAGAAAAAATAGCAATTAGCTAACTATCTATAATTAATGGTTCCAGTAACGGACACTGACACTCACTAAATCCATACGCAATTAAATTTTAAAATATTTAATAAAGAAACATCTATAAATTTGGCCGATTAAATCGACCCGAAACGAATTACATCTTCCTTGTACAAAAACAAACAAAGAAGTGCCAGATGGCTTATTAAAAGTAATATCGTTATGATGGAGAGCAGCTCCCTCTGGCGTTGATGCAAGATGGTTACATTGGTTGCGGTATTTTCCACAGGTGGCAAACAATGCAAGTCATTTGAATCTGATTAATGCCTGTGGTTTTCCTATCTCTATTAGTAAAAATGTAGTATGCATTGATAATGGGGGGGGGGGAGGATACTGGATTTCTTTTCACAAAAATTATTTAAAAACTGCAATTGAATGCTTAAAAATAGTGTCAAAAATTATATCTTACTCACATTTTCTAGGTTTCACAAGCACTGGTCTTGTGGCTTCACTTGGCTCTCCAGGACCAGCAATGTTGACAGCAGTAACACGAAATTGGTATGTTTCTCCATTTTCAAGTCCTTTTACTTTTGCTGTAGTAGCATCCCCATCAACAGTTGCTCCTTTTGACCATTGTGTTGATCCTTTACGTTTTTTCTCAATTATATAACCAGTAATAGGTGCACCACCATCTTTGGTTGGAGCATTCCATGCTAATTGTACCATATCTTTATCCCAATCTTTCACCTCTGGTGTATTTGGTTGTCCAGGTGGATCTGAAAGAGTAAAAATATCCTTCATTAAAAGTTCAAAAATTTAATCAAACAAAGCTATTAAAAATTTTAGAATTCATACAACAATGTTAAATAAAGATAAAGGATTTAAATAATCAGGGTACATTTTTATTTTTTTAAAATTTATCTAGTTTCTGAAGGTTCCAATTTATCCAGAACAGTTACAAAGAATCTGTTTAATTTAAAAAATAGTGCAATATACATCCAATTTTATAATAAATTACAAAGATCCTCTTTCCAATATAATATTAGATTATATATGAAGATAACAAGATTTATATTCCACTATATTTCATGCTTTTGCTTGAATAACATTGAAATATCTGTCTCAGGCAGCTTTCATACACAAAAGCATTCTTTATATTGCAGATAAATAAATTTTAGCGAAATCTACTGTGTTTTCATTGTTCAGAAACTTACCAAATGGATTTTTGGCAATAACAGGTTCAAATGCATCCAAAGAATCTGATTCCCCTTCTGCATTTACTGCTTTCACTCTAAATTTATATTCATGTCCTAACAAAGGAAGAAACCCACATTTTAGATTGAATTTGACAAAATGTTAAATATATATTTTTAAAATTACGATACATAAGAATCATAGAATTAATTTTCAACTAAAATAATTCAGTTTTCATGAACTAATAGTTATTTAAAGAACAAAAAAAAAAAAAAAAAAAAAAAAATTCCGGAAAAATGTATCCTTTTTAAATGAATTCAAAAACGATAAATTATAATCATTACAATTAATAATTTTTCAAATATTCCAATAATTGCTTCTATAAAAATAAAATATTCTTTATTGCAGATCCTATAACAAAATTTCATAATTCATCAGTTTTAATTTCTTGATTACTTAAAAATAATATTGAGATTTACTTTTTTGCATAAAAAAGTAAACTTATCAGGGAAAAAAATTTTTTTTTTGGTAAAATTACTATTTATCTTACTTATTGATTGATTTATTGGTTTTATGAAATATAAGGCAGTAATGGCTATTATCCCTTTTAAACTTTTTTTCTAATTCAATAGATGTTAAAGAATTTCATCTTCTGTAAAAGGGTTTGGAATATTTGTTTATTAGACACAGAATTTTTCAAGAGCTCTTTGAAATTAATATTGCAATAACATTTTAATTAATCATCAATTTTATTTCACAAAAAACGAGTAACTTAAAAAAAAAAAAAAACTAATACCTAAAATTAATAATTTAAATAAAGGTGATGAATTTAAAATATGTAAATATAACAAACAAATAATATCACTTAAAAATTATATAAATATATTTTCACTGCAATAATTATGTAAACATTTTTTAAATTATAAGAGGCCTTTATTTACATTTCTTAAATCCTTTCATAAATTACAATGATAATGTTTTTCTTATTTACATTTTTAAGCTTATTTGTCATGCTAATCATGAAAAATATATACATTTAATTATGTGTGATTTGAAAAGATAAAAGGTTAAAGAAACCTTACTTTGTTTTTATCCATTTTAAGCATATACATATCATAATAGAAATAATTATAATATTAAACATTTTTGCAATCTAATGATTTTAATCAATATATACATAGTTAAAGATAAATTTTTCCAAGATGTGAAATTTATTATGTTATTAAATGCAAATAAATTATATGAAATGTATATGAAAGAAACTTTGATGAGCAATTACAAGAACCCCAAGTATATGTTATGCTTTTGAAGGTAAGTTTCAAACACTTATAAAAGTCAAAAAAATGCACTTAAATATTTTATTTAGAATGGGAAAGTTATTGGAATAACCACAAACTTCCAGAAATAAAGACAGTTTCTAATTAAATGTTTGTATTAGAAATTAAATGAATTCTTTCTTCCAAAAAAGCAAGTAATCTTCTGAATGTTTTCAGCATAAATATCTTTATTGTAAGAAAGGCAGATATGTTTCAAGCACTGCGCCTTAAAAAGAATCCTAGTACACAAGCATGTTTGAATTTCAATCACAATTTAGAATGGACCATTAAAAAATACTTTCAAGCAACTTATTTTAAGAAAATGAATAAAAAATTATGTTTTAAAAAACTAACCAGGTTCCAAATTTCCAACTTCTATCTCAGGACCTAAGCTTCTACCTACAGGTACCCAACGTCCAGTAGCAGTGTCCATCTTTTCAACTGCATAATGCTCTACTGGTACACCACCATCTTCTTCAGGTGGATTCCATTTTAATTTGCAACCTTCAGCATGGATATCAGAAATTTCAAGTGGGCCTTGTGGAGCTCCAGGTCGATCTGAAAAGAAAAGTGAATAAGATTTTTAAGAAATCATTAATATAATATTAAATCCTTTGATTAAATATGTTATTATTCCTGTTTGATTACTGATGATTGAATTTAACTTCAAAAATATATAAATAGTTACAAAAATATCAGGCGAAAAATAATTAAAATCGTATAACGGCAGTTATTAAGTTAAATTTGCAAAGCTAATATTTTCCCCCAATTATATGACTGAATGTCAAAGTCAATCCAAAAGTTACATTTTGAATATATACTGCTAATTTATTATCAATATATAGCTAATATATTATTTAATAAAACTTGAAAAAAATGCAGCAACTTTTAAGAACTAGAGTTGGAATCCAATTTATCACATATCTCATTTAATATGGCTAATTAATTCATGAAAGCCAATATATAAAAAGATAAAAATAGAGATAAAATACAATAATTAAATCAACTATTTTCAAAATTTTTAAAACTAGCACTTAATTTGAAAAATAAGAAGCAATACATATTTTTATTCTGTTATTTGCATTGAAGCAAATCTAATGCTCAAAAATATAAATTTGAATCATCGTAATTTAATTTTTTTGACATAAAAAAATGGATATTCTGTTAATTTTTACCAGAATACCTACATAGTACTTATAAAGAAAAGAGGAAGATATTAAATCAATCATGTAATGGGTTTACTAAATTTTCTCAAAATTTAGATGAAAATCTTTTTCTTGCAAATTTAATTCTCCAATAAGGAAAAATAAAGTAAACTTTCAAATAAAAACAAATAATATTCAATAAACTTTTCACAATATCTCTTAAAAAATGATTGCCTGGTGTGTTCATAAATCACATTCATACAACATTTATTTTTCTATTATTTTAATTAATATTATATTGCTCTAATTCTTAATCAAACACAGCACAGCTTAAAATCTTTAAGAAAATGTCAAAACGGGTTAAATTGAAAAATAACTGTATTTTACACAGATAGTACTCAAAACTATATAATCAATTCATGTTTTCTTTATATTTTTTTTATCAGTTTTGTAAATGTTTGTTAATTTTATGATGCATTCAAAAATAAAAAAATATTCTTCATCCAGATAATAGCTAAAACTTACCTAATACCATTAATTCAATAGTAGCTTCATCTGAACCAACACTATTTTCAGCTTTAATTTTGTAGGTACCAGTGTCTCTTTTATCACAGTTAATAATGCTCAGCTTTGTACGATATGGCTCATTTTCAGTATTAATCTTCCCCCCATCTTTGAGAGTAATATTACCAAACATCCAAGTTTTCTTAGGGGGTGGTTCCCCAATTATCTTCACATCAAATTTAACACTTTGGCTTGCATGAATAACAACATCTTTGAGCATGCTTCTGTCAATTTTTGGTGCCACTGAAAGGAAAGGAAAAAAATTATCCTCTCTTCACTAAAAAAATATTTAAAAAGAAAATCACTATATTAGAAATACTTTTTCCATGAGAACTTAATTTTGATTTAGCATTAAAAATAATGGGTTACCTAAAATTAAGCATATATTTTTACATTAAAATTAGAAAGATTAATGCAATGCATAGAAATAAAAATTCATAGAAGAGACATCAAATAAACTTATTCATCAAAATTATTTGTAAATTAGAGTAAAGTTTTTAAAATAAAGCAAAATTAAAATCCCTTCTCCTTTAAAGTATTGAATGTATTTAATAAATCACAATATTTTAAAATATATCAGTTTATAATTTATTCAAAATTGAAGGAAAACTATGAATATTTTTGCATTTTAGAAATCAAATTCAAAAATAATTTAATCATATAAATAATAAAAAAAAAGTAATGAATGAAAAGAAAAGTTACATGATTTGAAAAGAGTTTTTAAATTTAAATGTTGCAGTTTTGCATTGACAATTAAAGCTAAAGTTCTGAGAAAACAAAGTCATATTTATTTTAAAACAATCATAAAATTTGCAACAGCTTGTATTTCCATTTTCATTTGGAATACAGAGATCAGATTAGTATTTAATCTTTATGGAACAGCAAGAGCTGCTACTATGTGAAGGACTAATTATATAAGACAAGGCAATACCCTGGATGTTAACATAGGATATTACAATTCATAAAATGTTCATTCTTTAGATAAACTCCCTTTTTTGTTATAACCAATAAGATCTTTCACGTTAGTTCTTGATTAAATGTAAATCAAATGTTCTCAATCAGTGAAAAACATGAAAAAAATACCAACAGAGATAGAAATGAGCAATAGATCCCTACATAATTAATGGGTCATGCCCAAAGAGATTTTAACACAATATTTTGTGATTATTTTATATCTAAGATATAATTTCCCAAGGATAAAGTATTGGATATATATGCTACACATGAATAAAACTAATATTCCCAAAATTATACCGTACATATACATGGCTATCACAGTGCTATATGAAAAGCAGGACTCATTCAAAAAACAAATGTGCTAATTATAATATACATAAACATCATTACGACCCCCAAAAACTAAAAGCATATTCAATGAAATAAATATAAGTACTTAAAATTTTTTAAAAAAATATTTGGTCATGTCATAGGTCAAATTTCAATACCATAAAATCGACCATATGTATTTCTTGAACTAGGATATGAAACATTACTGAATGAATAACATAACAGATTTGCCAAAGATATTTATTGATGAATCAGAACTGGTGTAATTTTTTCATGACACATAGTTCCTCAGTCTTTTATTTCATAGCCTTATCTGATTGATCTTTGTAAGCCAAAAATATAAATTTCTAATTTCCTTTTTTATACAGCTTGTCTGTTTATTTATTTTTTGTATTATGCTACTATTTATTTAGTCTTTTTTATAAAATTGAATAAAACACAAATTTTTTTTCTCCCAACAATCAAGAAAAAACTATGCAAAAAAAACTCTCATTTACTAAAGAAGGTTATATATATATAATTAAATTTTAAAAGGGTAGTTTACAATTTAAGATTACTTTTTAATTCAAAATGGGGAGGAGAAAGTATTCATTCAATATAAATAGAATTAATTTCAAAGTAATTTTAAGAGAGCAACTTTATTTTATGTATTTGAAATTAAAAAAATCATATATATGGAGATAAAAACTTAAGAAATACAACTTACAATAACGAACTTTAGCAGTAATAGAATCACTGGGAACACTTGCTTCTCCAGGACCACCTTTATTCACAGCTCTGACCCTGAAGTTGTATTCCATGCCTTCAATTAAATCTGGGACTCTGGCTTCACAAGCATCTCCAATAATCTCTACAGCCTTCTGCCATTTGCTGCTGTATTTATCTTTCTTTTCAATTACATAACTAGTAATTGGTGAACCTCCATCACTGAATGGTGCTGCCCAGGTCAAATCGACATGATGTTTGTCCCAATCTTTTGCTGTTGGTTTGCCAGGTTGCCCTGGTTCATCTAAAAGAAAAACATTAAGAAATGTTACAAGTGATTAATTACTGCAACAAAAACAGTAATAAAAATTTCATTTTCAGAAGTTTAATTAAATAGTTAAATTAAATCGATAACATATAATTTAAAGAAATCTTTTAAAAAAACCAGCAGATATCAATTACATTTTTTTTTACGAATAAGATCAAATAATAAAAATTGCAAATACAAAAGTTAAAAATGATTTTATCATATAAGATATATTTTTAATGTAGCCAATCTTTACAGAAAATGCTTTCTCTCTTATGTATTTTTTAATGAACAGGTTAGTCACATAAGTACATGAACAACAATTGTAAATAAAATTAAAAAAAGCTTTTATAATTAATTGTTTTGTTTTAAATTAATTTCAATCATTTTCATACCAAATGGATTCTTAGCAGTAGTAGCCTTTTCTGTTTCTAGTGGCTCCGATTCTCCTTCAGGATTGACAGCTTTAACTCTGAATTTATAATCTTTTCCAGGTATTAATCCTGTAATCTCAGCATTAGGCTCTTTAGTTGTCAATACAGGCACCCAACGACCAGTTTCAGTATCCATTTTTTCAACAACATACTGCTGTATAGGTTCACCCCCATCATCTTCTGGGGCATCCCAAGACAGCTTACAGCCCTCCGCATGAACATCATCTACTTTAAGAGGACCTTTAGGTTTACTAGGTTTACCTATAAAGTAAAATATGGAAACTTATTCAGTAGAAATTAACAGTATACCAAATATTTAGACAATGAAAATATAAAGTTCGAGCTATAGATTAAGAATTTTTCTATCATTATTCTAAATGTATTCCATTTGTAAAAATAACCCTCTGATGTAGCCCCTTCTTTAAATGTTACTTATACAATTTAAAATTATGATATTAAAGTTTCAAAATTTAACAATATTAAGTATTGTTTTAAAACAGAATGGCAAATATTGAAAATTCTGAAAAAATAGTATTTTGAAAACTAAATTCAAGATAAATTATCTAATTTGAATATACGTTAACAATTTCTACTTTTTAACATAACTTAATTTTATAAATACAATTATCAAAATGATAAATAGAACCATAGAACAGGCATAAAAATTAATATTTGCAAATAAATATCAACACAATATTAATTTTATGTGGGACTTATTTTAAAACTGTTAATACATGCATCAGAAGGATAAATTAAATACAAGGGTCCTTCAATAAACCTTTAGAAATTCTAAGAGATGGTGCGCATAGTATCAAAAATAGTTTGTTTTTAGTAAGGATCATGACTCAATAGACAACTGTCTAGTTTCAGTTACTCATATTTGTGATTATGACGCCTTTCCCACCTAAAAATTTTTTCATCATAATTTTTCTGGACGATGAGACCATCTTTTCCTTTTTTGGAAAAAATTCACTGGAAGCAATCCAATGTTTATTTTTTGCTTGATTTCTGGTGCATAATGATGAATCCAGGTCTCCCCAATGGTGACAACTCAATGCAAAATAATGTTGACAAATTGACACAGCAGCAATCAAATTTTGATTTGGGAGCAAATGACTAGAAAATAAAAACTAACTTATGAATTAATGTCATATTTGTTTAGGCTTCATTTAAAAGATGGCAGCTTCTAATGGTAGCAACAGTTTACTTTAATGATACCATCTGTCTTCAAATACAAATACTTTTTGAGCCACCCTTGTAGTATGGAAGAAATAAATAAAGCAATGTAAAAATTTGAAAAAAGAAATAATATAATCACCTAATACTTTCAAGTCCAGTACAGCTTCATCAGTACCATTACTGTTCTTAGCTGTAATGGTATATTTGTTTGTATCTTTACGCAGAGCTTTAGAAATAATAAATACGGTTCGATTTGGCTCAATTTCAGGTTTGATTCTAGATGAGGCTGGCAAAGGCTTTCCATCAATAGTCCAAGTAATAGTTGGAGTTGGTTCACCTTTTACATCAATTTCCAGTTTAACAGCTTGGCCACTTCTCACAGTTAAAGGATTTAGATTCTTACGATCAATTTTTGGAGCCACTAAAGTAAAGATGATAAGAGTTAAAAAAAATTTTTTTTTCATTCTTATATATATTAAGAGTATCAAACTTTTCTTTATATACATGTTTAAAATGAGTATTTAACTATAACAGATTTTTTATATTCATTATCTAAGAGCATACTCTAGTAGTTTGAATAATTTATAACACAAAATAGTTATTTTATTAATAATTAATGAATCATTATTATTTTATGCAATAATTGGATTCCTTCAATAAAACATTTTCTTATATCTGTGATATGAAATCCTTATTTCTATTTCTATAAAACTAATATTTTTTGTTATATAATGTATTATAATCAACTTAAGTTCATAAAATGAGAGCATTTTATTACATAACTATCAAATTTTATCATAAAAATTGGAAGAAAAAGAAATTTTATCTTTAGAAAATTGATTATACTTGTTGATAGATAGATAAGTAGATACAGGAGAGTTACTGTGTAGTCTTTTTTAAGATTATTATAAATACAGAAAAATCAGTACAATTCATATCAGACATAAGTTGAATTAGAATAAATATATAAAACATATCTATAATTCTAATTTTGAAGAGATTAAAGATTAAATGATTTTTGTATTGATTAATTACTAATGATAAATGTATATTACTCATCAATTCAAATATTTTTTAAGCAAACTGTTAAACATAAGAATTAAAATAGGGCAGTAATTTTCTTTAATTTTTTTTTTTAAAATAATAAATTAATAAAGTAATTTATTTTCATTGATGAAATAAGCAAATAATTTCATTAATAATACCAAACCAATGAAAATAAAATTAATTAATTATTTCTTAAAAACATTTAACTTCTTTAATTTTAAAATTATTTAAATTTTGTTCTTTAAACTTACAATTCTTTGGTTTAGCAATAACAGGTCTTGAGGATTCACTTGGTTCACTCTTTCCTCCTTTGTTAACAGCAATCACTCTAAATTCATATTCTTCACCTTCTTCCAGATCACCAACAGTGGCAGCAGTTTTATCTCCAGGTATTTCTTTAGCTTTATGCCACTTATGAGCACCTTTCTTTCTTTTCTCCACAATATATTTAGTTATAGGTGAACCACCATCACTGGCAGGTGGAGCCCATTGAAGATCAACATGATCAACATCCCAATCTGTTGGTTCTGGTCTGCCAGGCTTTGAAGGTTCATCTGTATAAAATAATTTTTTTTTAAAAAAATTTAGCTCAGAGAAGGGGGAATAATCAAAACTACATTAATAAGTCAAAACCTTAAATAAGAAGTTTAACGCAATTAGAAAAAATCTAAGGATAGAGATGACACTTAGAAATAAGATTCTAGAAAAACCTAAGTAAACTCTAAAACACACATACACACACACCAGTTAAAGTTTTCATTAAATTGGTCCCATCTTTTGATCAAATGTACAAGAAAAATGCATAGTTTGAAAATTAATATACAATTCAAGGATACAACCTATAGTTTTTCTGTGCATCTATATTTAAAATTAATACAAGCAATAAAAATTACTCAATTTATATTAGTCAAAGCACTACTTACATTAGTATTTATATAAAAAGTCTACACTCTTGGATACAATTCAACATATACCAGTTAATACAACAAGCAGAGAGGTTCCAAGTTTTACAAATGTAATATTACAAATACACACATAATTTAAAACAATTCTACCTACAGAATTTCAAACTTATGAAACAAATATAATTACCAAATGGATTTTTAGCAAGCGTTGAGCCATCTGTCTCCAGCTCTTCAGAATCTCCTTCCTTATTAACTGCCCGGACACGGAATTTATATTTCTTTCCAGGTGTAAGATTAGTTACATCACATTTGGGTGTTGTAGATTTTCCTGCAGGTACCCATACACCTGTATCTTCATCCATTTTTTCAACCTCATAGTATTCAATAGGACAGCCACCATCATCCTCAGGCTCACTCCACTTTAGAGTGCAACCTTCTTTGTGCACATCTGATACATCTAATGGACCTTTTGGTTTGCTTGGTTTGCCTTTTAGGTAAAAATAGGAAATGAAAAAATATTTTGTTAAAATTTTTCTACTATGCATATCAGAAGAATTTATTTCAATAACTAATAAACATATCAAAGCATATCTCAACTTTTATTATAATAAGGAAATGTACTTCTTAGAATTTTGCACGGCTGTAATATAAATATTTATATAAATAAACACTCTACAACAATGCTTAATGTGTAATATAAATAAAACATCAATTTTCTTACTCTTACAAAGTGAAAGAAAAACATATCGTTCACAAAATAAATTACCTAAACTAATTTATTCTTTGTTCATATGCATAATTTGAGAAAAATAATTCATCATTTTTAAAGTTCTTAGTTTAAAAGCTATCTTTGCACATTTCTACAATACAGTTATAATGTATTGTTTTTCTACAATACAGTATAAAGTCTTTTTTATAATGAATTTCAGCATAAGATTTAATTCCATTTTAAAGAAAGCAATATTTCATACATTGCATAATTTATTTGAAAGTCCAAGTTTTTATTTACAGTAAAATCCTCTTTTTTAAATGGAGATTTTGAATGTTTGATAAAAATAAATGAGAATCAAATAATTATATGAAGAAGAAACTGAGATACTATAATGAACTCATCTCAAATGAAATGTTATGCTGATATTTTCTAAGAACTATGCCAAAAAAAAAAAAAAAAAAAAAATGTGGATGTATTTCACTGAAAATCATATAAGATTTTTCGAAAAGGAAATAAACTATAACATCATTTATGCATTTATTGAAGATGTTCTTAAACATATCACAAATTTATGTTAAGGAAATTATACTTTGCACTGTACAAAATAAACATATTGTTAATTAAATATTTTAAACAGCATTCTGAGTTAGTGAATCTTTTTGTATTTGTGTTTCAAGAATGTATAATATTTAAAAAAATAATTCTTCAGTTATTAAATATTTTTCAGCTCAATTATCAATACATTGAAAGGAATTGGTATTTCTAGCAACTAATTTTTATATAATAATTTTAAATTAATACCAAGCAATAGCACACAGAGATTTGATGCATGTAAATTCTTATCCCTATTTTCTCCTTGAAATAAAATATCAAACTTAAGGAGACAAATTTAAAATTATTTTACAAGAAGCTCTAAATAGCATTAGTACGATAAGGCTAGATATTTAAAACTATACAATTTTATAAAGTAGCATTTTGAAAAAAAAGGACACATAAAAAATTATTTTGATAAGCTTACCTAAAACAAAAATTTCAACTTCTGCTGTATCTTTTCCCACTTTGTTTGTAGCTATAATAGTGTAGACTCCACTCTCCTTACGAGTTGCTCGAAGGAGGTAGAACTTTGTGTTGTAATCTGAATTGTCTATCCTCACTGTTTCTGATGGCTTGACGTCAGAATCATTTAATTGCCAGACAATTTCTGGTGGAGGTTCACCAATTACATTAACATCCAAGTTAACTGTTTGCCCAATTTTGATGGACATGCTCTTCAAATTAGTTCTATCAATTCGAGGTTTCACTGTAAGATAAAAGGAAGAAGATATGTAACCTTTAGGGATTTTTTAATGATTATGACAAAAAAAATGTGTAACTATCTTTACTATCATAGTCTGCACACACATCAATTCAAACACATCTAAATTATAAGCCCCTATGAAATGTTGATTAGAATTTGATACAAAGAGTATTTTGAAATTTAATTTAATATCCTACTAAAACATTTTTCATTAATCAACATAGCTCTAATAAATATAAGAAATATTTTTTAATTAATTAATAATTAAAGCTGTATTTTTTTGTAAAAACTCTACTGCTTCCCCCCCACACACACCACGTATGTATCTTTACACATTGAAATTTTTTTATACAATCTATAAAGTAAAAGAATGAGCTCCTGTAGTATAACAAGAACAAAAATAAACGGTATTTCATAATTTATGAAATACATATTATCAATGTAACATATATTTAATAACAATATTCTCAAAATTAATTAGAACATTTATCAAATGTAATTTTTACAATAATTTAAAATTAAACAAAGCAAATAATTATTAAGTTCTATTTTTATTTAAAAAATATAGTTATATTAAACAGTTGCATAGATTTATAAAATGTGCAGATATATGATTTCTACTGATATGATATACATATAATATTAAATAGTTTTGTTTTACATATTTTAATTTCAGAATATCCTAAACTGAAATGTACATACAGAATTTAGGTTTTGCAAGATGAGGTATAGAAGCTTCACTAGGTTCTCCTGGTCCAGCTTTGTTAACAGCCTTTACTCTAAATTCATATTTCTGACCTTCAATAAGTCCTGAAACTTTTCCTTCGGTTCCTGGTACTTCGGCAGCCTTAACCCATTCCCCAGAAATCTTATCTTTCTTTTCAATAATATATCCAGTAATAGGAGCATTTCCATCTTTGGCTGGTTTATCCCATTTCAGCTGTACAAAATCTTTATCATAATCTACAACTTCGGGTACACCAGGTGTTCCTGGCTTATCTGTAAATGAAATAAATATTGATTATTAAAATATTTCTTAATGAATATAAAAATAAATAAATAAATGAATGCTATTTCAAACACAACCAATCTAATAGCATTTTCAACAACAAATTCTTGCAATATAATTAGTAATATTTGATGAATGAAACAAGACTACAGAACTTTCAAAAAAAATTCTAATTTAGTATTTCAATACATCTTTCAATCTGAGGAATGTATCTCTTACCTCAAATCAAATACGATCATCAGAAATTGAAGCTATTTGTTAATAATAAACAAAATAGAAATTCATCAAAATTAAAACTACAAATCAATTCTTCGCTTCTTCATCTTCACATGCACCCTTTTTAAAATTCTATTAATAATGATATTTCAGTAAATCCCTTAGATGTCATTTAAAATATGGACATAATAAATTAGAGTCTTTAACTTCAAATGATACATTTTTCCAGAACTTTTTATAAAATAAATTCTCACTAGGCCAGTCATTCAAAAACATTATTATCTTATTTAGCAATCTTATTTATCTTATTTTTATGAGATTCTATAAAAACATTAATAAAAACAGAAAAATAATACTAATTTTCTGTAAAACTCGACAATGATTTAACATACCATAAGGATTTTTGGCTAATGTGGATCTATCCGTTTCCAATGGTTCCGATTCTCCCTCATTATTGATGGCTTTCACTCTAAAGTGATATTTCTTGCCTTCTTCCAAACCAGTAACAGGGATTTCTGTTTCATCTTTGCCAACTTTTCCAACTGGGACCCAGCGACCAGTCAAAACATCCATTTTTTCTACTTGATAACCTTCAAGTGGTGTACCACCATCATCTTTTGGAGGTTCCCACTTTAATTTACAGCCTTTAGCATTCACATCAGTAATTTCTAAAGGTCCTTCAGGTTTGGCTGGTTTAGCTAAATAAAATATATATACATATATAAAATACATTAATGATGATTTTAATTCATTAAAACTAATTTTCAGTAATGCCTTTACAAGTTTATATATATATATATAAACACTAAGTTCTATCATTATTTTTAAAAAGTATATAAAAAACATTATATTGGCTTAGAACTATTTAAACTGGTAATTCAAATGAACTATTTACCTTAAAACTAAAATGTCATTGTAATAGTTAATAATGATATCACAGATACAAAATTTTAAGTTAAGTTTTCAAAGATTATTTTTGAATTTAAAAATATATAATTAAGACGTAATTTTTATAAGAAACATACATAGCACATTAATGTTAACAGTTGCCTCATCTCGTCCAGATTTATTGACAGCTCTAATGGTATATTTTCCACTATATATTCTGGTAAGATTGGTAAATTTGATATGTGTTGCATAATCTTCATTGTGATATTGAAGAACATCATCAGGTTCAACAGGCTTCTCTCCCAAATGCCAAGTGATAGAAGGAGGTGGTTCACCTTCTACTTCAACATCCAATTTGATGGAATGTCCAGATCGAATGTTGATATCTTGCAGATTGGCTCTATTGATCTTTGGAGCCACTGAAAAATTAGACAATATTTAGTAAAAAATTTTGTATACATAATGTTAATTTATTGAAATATTTCTAATTATTATTCTAACTTTAATACCCATAATTAAGTGTCCCCTTTCCACACACACACCTGTTCTCTTAATTTTGAGGAAACCAAGTTTCAAAACTTTATTTCTAGATTTATTCACACAATCAATAACACAAACTAGGGTTGCTTTTCTTAATAAACATTTAAATAAAATCCATTGTAATAGGAAAACTAATCATTGTAATTAATAAGAAAAATATCCATTTGCCATTTCATATCCATTTCTTTGTATTTTAACACTTGCATTTTTACATTTCAAATAAATGAATGGATTTTTCTTAGTAATTAGGTAATTAACGCTCAAAATATGATAAAAATAGTCTCGCTTTTTTTTTTAAAGCTTCATTATAATATCCCCAAATGTATTATTATAGAGTGAATTGGAACTGATTAAATAAGAAAAATAAGTAGGATTTTTTTTTTCATTGAACCCTCTTTGGACATTTTGGGCCAAACACATGGGGGGGGGGAATCAAGTTGTCATGCAAAAAGTTTAAAATTTATCTTTAAAAAATAAGTAAAAATAAAAATATTGCCATAAAATGTTTGTAATAAGAGACAAAATATCAAAAATTGTACATTACGTAAAAATTATTTTAATTGTACAATGTACATAATGATTTCAAGAGTATGGTACAAATAATGTTTCTTGAAAAGAACTTTGATTAAATCATGGAAATGTCAAAAGAAAAAAGTTGTGTAACTAATATAGAATATTTTCATCTCTAGTTCCTAGAAGGTGCCACAACTTGAGAATATATAAAGTTACTGGATTCCTGAGTAGGATAAGAAAAAACCCTGGGGGTGCACACCATTGTTTACTAAAGAGAGTAACCCATGGGAAAGAAAAAGCTCACTAGCATGCCTCAAGTGAGTGATGTCCATACTTACCTGAAGAAAGTAAAGTCCCTAAGGGCACAGGAGGACATGGAGCCACGACAGATTTAATGTGCATTAGCCCTGCTACAAGGAGAGTCTTAAGTGGCATTAGGACTCAAACACAGAATTCTATGAATCAAAGCCAGCCACAAGTTCACAACCATGACCATTAGGTTAATGCAGTTACATCCTTCTATCCTGATTAAAAAGTCCTTCCAAGATTTCAGCTTCAATGGCACAATAAAGGTCAAAAACCACACCATAACATGAATTCAATTATTTGGAGAGAATAACAGTGAAAGGAGAATTTAGAAGTGTTTTTGCTGAGAAAAATGAGATGTAGTTTAGATAATGGTGTTTTAGATAAGTAAATCACAGGATTGAAACTTTTACGCAGGTATTGGTTCATTGAACATATTTTGAAGAGCTTCATGAAAAGTAAATGAATTTTCTAAACAATTCACTATTTGGAAGAGATAAAACATAATAAAATGTGAATGAGCCACGACAGAATTAACATCTAAAGAGGTGGGTAAAATGGGTCCTTTACCCAGGCATGAAAAAAATCAATCTATGAATTAGGTTTTCCTCCTCATCTACACTTCTACCATCTTCAATTCAATGAAGGAAGCCAGCTTCATGCCAATTGATAACTGCCAAGCTCAGAATTAGCTTATATAACACATGATATAGTACTACAACCTCAGGATGAGGATTCACCAGGAAATTCGAAACAGCCCTATCAGTAATATCTACAGCAAAGCCTCTTTCAAGACTTAGAAGAAACTTTGCCGTCCTATAACCAGCCTATTAACAAAAAAGAGTGCACTCTCACCACTTGTTCTACAGCGAAACATGATCAAAGAAAATGCAAAAAAAAAAAAAAAAAATATCCTCAGGACACCACTTTTCTCTTTATGGAACCCCCCACACGACAAACATGTAAAATGGTAAGCCAGCAGTGTTAGTAATAAATACGTAAAATAAATAGCAAAAAATAAAAGACAAAGAAACTGTTGTGTGATGAAATTCGAAATCAATATTATAATTCATTCTTATTATAATGAGCATAAGCACAAATTAAACATTAACTTAATATAAAATATAAATAATAATTATAAATATATGCATGTGATTTAAACACAATGTGAAGGACAGATGAGAAAGGTACATATTGGTTAAAAAAGAGGAAAGTCCAAAATATTGATAAATCACTAGGGAATCTCAGGGTACATCACCTGAGTTTGCAAAAGACAATAAACCGCATGGGAAAGAAAAAAGTTCACTCAGATATCTTGAGATCATAAAACCCATACTTACTTAACCTGTTCACTCCCAGCATATCACATACGATACACTCACATTTGCTCTCCTGTGCCCAGCGTATCACATTAGGTACACTCCAAGATTGCCAGTTGCAGACCAATGTATCAATAGAGATACACTTGATGAGAACATTTTATTTGATTTTTCTTTAAATATTACAATATGGGTTACAATACTGCAAAATCTATATAGATAGGTTATTTGGAGTGCTGACCTTGGTGATATGGGCTTGTATTTCACTTCTGTCTATCAGAAGGGAGGTAAATGTTAAAAGCACATGTTGCAGTGTGGCTCTTGAAATGCTTTTTTTTTTCTTGACATGCTTTTTTTTTCTTGCTTGCTTCTTAGAAGTTCGAATGAGAATTTATGGATGTTTATGGGGGTTAGGGCTTTTTGGTAGCAGATGCTCTCAGCTGTTCTTTTCATTCTGTCAGTTTTTATTTGCAACAACAGTCATGACGAAATGAAAGTATTTATCTGATACTGAAATTAGCAAATTAATGAATGAATCTGACTGTAATGTCAGCGAAAATAATTCAAATCTGTACATAGCCATTAAAGGGGAAAAAAAAGGATGAAGAAGATGTGCCCTTTGCTCAAAATCTTGCTTGAAGCATCAAAAATTGACAAAATATGTGTGTAAGATATGTGACGTTGGACTATGCATTGAAGAATTGCTTTTTTTTACAATAAAAATACAATGTAGCAAAATAAGATTCATTTTTAATATCTTAATATTCCATGTACACTATGAAATTTATGTAACAAATGTAAGTATATTTTGTATTTTCTTAAAAGATATGATTTTTTAGGTAATAATTTTATATAAAAAACATACAATTTTCAATTAAATATTTTTTTTTTGTATATATTAAGTTTAATATATTTTAAATAATATATGTAAAAACCAAAATATTCTAATGAATAGCCAATTTTGGAGGAATTTTTTTCTCCAATTAGGCTTAATATCTAAAATCGTCTGGGCACAGTGTGACACTCCCTGGTAAGAAGCTTCAGGCCCAGAGAAGTCTTTTTTCTTCTTCTGGTAGTGAAAGGGTTAAGGAAGATAAACCTTAAGTTTTATTGAACTTTTCAAAACAATCATATTAATAAATCCTTTTTTTCTTAAATTCCTAAAATCCTTTTGATATTATAAAAAGGAAATAATGAGAAAATAATTAGTGTATAACCCTAGACAACCAAAATTAAATAAATGTTACTCTGTAACTAATCATTCAAATAATAAACTACAAATTAAAAACAATCAAAAATAGAAATGTAGTGAAAATCAATATTAATAGTGTTCTCTCCACAAATAACTTGTTACAATAGTTGCATACATTGTCAGTCAGAGCTTTTCGGATGGACAGAAAGAACAAATTCTTCATTTGTTTACCACACTCTGAGTCATGTCTTCTGTGGCTTTTCAATATTTAAAATATTTTCAATATATATTTTGATGAAGTGTCTTAAAGTTACTCTATTATGCAGCAAATTTTGAAAGTAATAAGTGTACAGTTATGCTTATCACCTTCGGATAAATAATTTACTATTTGTGAAGACATTGTAAGTGAGCTGGTTTGAGTGCAATAGAAACAACTGGAATTTGCAAAACTGGCAAGGATTAGTAGTCTATTTGACAAATGTTTAGGATAATAGAAGTTAAATCTAAACCCCATTTTAGACACAGAAACAATGTCTGAAAATGTTGAAAAACAGTTTTATGAGAAAAATTTAAAAGTCATGAGACTAATTAGAATATTAATAAAAGAATAGCATAACAGTTGGTTGGTTTGTTAGTTGTATGAATGTATGGCACTGAATCCTTATGGGATATTTTGTGCCAAACTCAAAAGGCGAGGAATTTATTTTTCCATTGTTAAAACAATTTAAATAACAAGCTAGGCACAGAGAGAAGAATACAGATTAATAAAATTACATGAATGGTGTAAAACAAAAGTCAAATAAGAAATTAAATTTAATTGGTTGAGGGATTTTTCCAACCATGTCACAATTAAAAGAAGTTTAAATGATTTAAAAGTGGATAGGGCTAAAAGTAGAACATTCAATTAAAATGATTTACACAATCAGAGGACAATTTGATACCTACTGAATGAAAAACATCTTTTGAAAGGGATAATAGCCTTTGTTGCTCTATATCCTACAACAAACATTCAATCAATCATAGGATAAACACAATGGTTACACATAGGAGAACTTTCCCTAGTATACAGTGTTTATGAGTCAGTTTTGAGAATCCAATTTATACACATGTTAAAATAACATATTGTCTTCAGCATAAAAATGATTTCTAATGAGAAATCACTGGTTTTACATGATATAATTTATTATTTATTTCCAGATTCCGTTAATTTTGCCAATGATTATGAATAGTTGATTTAATGCATTTTATGATATTACAGCATGGAATGATGTGAGACATTACACAGATTGCAGATTTAGCAACAATATTAATTTATTCATTTCCCTTGATACTCACATGAGAGGACATCCAACAAAACATCTATTGGATATTTTCAGCCTTTAAGTCATGATTTTTTTTTAGTGAGTGAGTAATCAGTGGACGAGAATAATGATTTGGATGATTTAAAGATTGTAGTACAAATGATTTAAAAATTGTAGTAGAAATCTCAGCAGTAGAAACCAAACATCAAGGATGAAGATGAAAAGTATGAAGAGAAATGTCTATTAAATCTGAGAGGCACCTACCTGGTTTATTGACTTAAAATTGCCAGTATGAATGTGCTTAAAATCAATGTACAGGTAACTCCTCTATAACACAGAATTTCTATAGCATGGATTCAAACACAGTTCAAGAAATGAGAATATCCCAGAATAGCATGGAACTTTTTTTTTTATCACATATCCACATTGACAAGGCTCAAGAATTGGGTAAAACCCTCATACAACATGAAATATAATAAAATTATAAAAAGCAAACTTTATCTAATTTGAAATTAGGGAATTCTCATACAACAGCTTAAGTTATATGAGATTAAAAGTTAAAAAGTTTACTTTACAAGGAAAAAAGAAAGGCCTAGGCTTAGCCAAACAGTTAAAATCATATTTCTTAAATGAAAGTCCTTCAAATTAAAGGAGCACAAAATTTAAAAGAAAACTTTATAAGTGCTTGGCACCATATAAGGAAATGAAAAAAAAAAATCTTTGAACCTAAAAGTAAGCAATAAAAAATAACATATTTTTTTTTTTGCAAAAGGTAGAGTATGGATCTAAAGATAACACAGAAGAATGCTCAGAGAATGAAGATATCTTGCCAAAAAGAAAATGCCCTTGTTTAATAGTGCTAAATGATAATGAAGTAAACATTGTTTAATTAATATTAGTATGTATTACTTTTCAAGAAAACTTTAATAAATATATTTGTCTTAATTATGAAAATATAATAGCAAAATTTTTAATTTTTGAAACTTAAATCTCCCTTTTTGTACTAGTTCTTTGTTTTGTATAACAAGAATTTGCAGAATACAGCATTTTTTGGAGCATTACTCCTGTGTTATACTGGTTCAGCAGTATAACACAGGAGTAATAACAGTACAACCCTTATTATTCTGCAAAGTTATTAAAATTTTAAAATAAAATATTTTATACAGTGTCTAATTTTTTTTTAAATTTTGAAAAGCATTTTTAAAATTAGAACTTTGTTCACACCAAGGTCAGAAACCCTCAAAAGCTTTCATCACTCATGAGTTAAGAGATTCCATAGCTCACAATTAAAATGTGGGAAAAAGAGGAATGAATAGTTTTTTGGTACCATATAACCTATATTAAATGTGAGAAGGATAAAGCCTTTGATGATGATGTACTGTTAAAAACAGTATCAAAGGGACAAATGATGTTTCCTTAAGTTTTAAAGAAGGTTCAATGCAGTTAAAACATTTGATAGGTGATATTCAGAAGACTCCTGAACAAAGTCAAAGAGCAATATGGTGTACATTGTACAATTTATTTAAAACAGATTTTTAGGCCAATCTGTATACCATACGACTGTAGTCTAACTTTAATTTTGTGAGAGCATGATATAAATGTAATAAATACATTTGATCAGCCCCCCATGATGTATGTGATGAAAATTTTAAAATATTGATTGATCTTACACATTGTTTGCAAAGTTGTAATAATGTAAGAGTGAAATGTAATTTTTTGTCAAAGATGAGCCCTAAAAACTTAATTTCATCCACAATATTAATTCAAATATCAAAACAATAGATTTCTGTGGATCATCTATGAAGCCTCCTTTACCTACAAAAGTGAATACTGACAGTAAAGCAACATCCCCACTAGATGTTGTATAATGTAATATTTTCTAAATATGTAATAATGGTGGACATTGATTATGTCATGATTTGATAAATAAGCTTCTTAGAGGGCAACTACAAATGAGATTTATTTATTTATGTTTTTTATATATAAAAAATTCTGTGATTTTGTTTTTATATCCTTGACAATTCCAAGTAATCAAGGGGGCTATGGAGAAAAAAAAAAGGTAAAGGGAGTAAAAAGCCCTCTAATTCAGGGATGATTCAGAAGAATCAGCTAATGACACTTAATCTTTGTCTGAAAAGCAAACTTAAATGCCCTTAATATTTTCAAATAGCCTTAATGCTAATCATCATTAATGTTTTAATTTGGCTTTTTCAAAAAATTCTGTTTTCTTTTTTGTCGGAAAACCTTTCTGGCTGTGCAATTTTTTTTTTTTTTTTTGCTTCATTAACTGTTTTAGGTATATTTAAATATTTAGTTCTTGAAGGGCTTACATTTTTAGTGGGAAGATTGGTTGATTTGTTTTGATTTTGTTTATTTAAGTGTTTGTTTTTTGATTATGATTTATGTTAGTGCCTTGAAAAGTGGAAGGTGGAGTTTTATTTGAAGATTGATTATCATTAGTAGAAGGTTTTGATATAAAGGTAACAGTCAACAAGTATACATATCTGTTTAACTCTTGATTGTATAGTTGTTTGGGTAGCAGTATCTACAGTTTTTGAAGGATTAGAGATCTATAGAACAAAGTAATTTTTTAGAGCAGCTGAATATGATATGCCATCTGTAGGGATGCATTCATTAACAATTTTTCTGAGCTTCTGGGCATGAAATATTTTAATTATTGTTTGTACAAATATATCCTCTGCTGTGAAGCCCAACAAAAGCACTTTCTATGATATGCAGAATGATCCCCTTTGAAATTCGGACCAAATTTTAGTCCTTGCTTTCATGTCTGATGACAGAGCATCAGGCACAAGTTTGTTGACCATGATAGGCAAGGATAGTATGGTCAAACCTTTGGCATTCAAAACAGCAGAAAGGATTGTGTATGTAAGGGCAAATAGGATAAGCAATTTTCATTGACTTGGAGAGTGTTGGGCTATAGAAAGTAATTATTATGTGTTTAGAGGGGAGTACATTTACATCACAATGTATTGTTATGTGATGGACATTAAAAACATTTAGGTCCCTAATGGTTTGCAAAATACCATTTTCTGCATCGTAAAACAAATCAGTTTCAGATACAGCAACACATGAAATATTTATTGAATGATGAAGTGTTAATGAAATTTCTTAATTGCCAGTTGTTTTTAATTTTAAAATATTCTGAGCTTGTTAAGAAAGTCCACCTTCTATTGAAATATCACCAATTTTTTTAAAAATAATTTAATCTCACCAACTATTCCCAAATAGGACTTATGAGTATTGCAAAGACGTTTTTCAAAGAGCCTTCCAATTTTTGAATTACAAAAAAATCTGTAGTTTGTTGTACTAAGAAATTGAAAATCAGACATTTTTACCCTTTTCATGGATCGATAATCATCAGGACACAAAAAGTTTGAGGAATTTGACATTCCAAAGAAAGAGAATTCTCCCACCTACTAAGCATTAGCCTTAGGAAGCAAATCGATATTCCTTTTGATTGTCACCATATTGCCTTAAAAATAGACATGGATTACTTCCAGTTTGATAAGATACCCCACCAGGCCTCCTCTTTCTACCTTTTCCTGACATGCTAATGGGTAACTGAGTGAGAATTCTTTAAAGTTGGGAAGATGGGAAGTCCCCCATAACTTGCCTAGGCAAAAGCTCAGGTCCAAAGCTGATGTCAAAGAGGATTTCTTGAAATGGACAAGAGTACCTGCAATCTAGCCATCTGCAACCAAGGCCCTCTCTCTCTAGAAACATTTTTAAGAAACTGTCACTAATAGTGTATGCAATTCTCCTACTGCAAACCTTTCCCTGTCAGTCTTTTTCCTGCCCAAATGTTTATCTCATGGTACCACCATAAGAGGGTCTACTGGGACCCCTTATGACCAGAGATCAGCAGGCAAGAGACTAATATAGATAATCTGCCAACCTATTAGCCTGTTAAATTGGACATCACACACTTTTTTTTACCCCATTTTAAAATATTTTGCAATTTTTTAAAATACGTATTATTTAAAAAATTTATATATATGTATATGAATTCAAAAATGAAAAGAAAAAATATAAACAAAAACCATATCAGATTAGAAAACATGGTGCAACTTTCACATAAAATTAAAAACAAAAAATTTCCCAAAAGGAAATACATGTCTAAGGAAAAATAGGTGTGTGAGTGTGGGGAAGGGAAAGATCACAGGAATCTCACACGTAGGTGTGTGATGCCCATACCCATCTAAACGAAATGAGCTCCCTGAGGGAAAAACAGTACAAAAGAGAATATCCAACAAATACTTCTTTTCATTAGTAAATAGTTGAAAACTAAAAAAAAATAATAATGAAAGGGAAGCTAATCATCTACGTTTTTTGTATTAAATTAAAACATTTTAAAATTAAAAAAAGTAAGTAGAAGACTTTAATGAAAATATTAATAATATCAAAAACAAACTTACAGTTTCGAGCCTTAGCAATGTGTGGCTTTGTTGGTTCACTGGGTTCACTCTCACCAGCTTTGTTAATAGCCTTAACCCTGAACTCATATTGGTGACCTTTCACAAGCCCAGTAACCTTGCCTTCAGGTTTTGCACCTTGAATTTCAGCACAAGTATCCCAAACAGTGCCAAATCGTTCTTTCTTTTCAATGACATAACCTGTGATGGGAGCACCACCATCACTTTTAGGTGGTTGCCATTTTAAATCAACCATATTTTCATCCCAATCTACAATTTCAGGTGTTCCAGGAGTACTAGCAGCATCTGTAAAATTTATTTAAAAGCTAAGAACATTTAAAAATAATAACCATAATGTAGCTGTAAAGATAATTTTTTTTCTTCTATTTTAAAGTATTAAAATGAATTTACTCTTCAAAATGTTTTTGCTCCTATACTTTTATACATTTAAGGATATCAAAAACAAAGTAGTAATACAAAAATGCATTTATTCATTTTTCAAACTAAGTTTATTTATAAATATTTTAAGATAATATCTAAAATGCTTTGAATTTATAATAATCAACTTTGATAAATTTATCGAATTTTTTAATTGCATACGTATAAAAAAAATTAAGCTATTGAAAACATGTATTCTTTCTACAAAATTATCCAACACAAATTTTAATATCACCTTAAAAAGTTCTATGTAAAGTTTTGCAAAGAACAAATTTAGCCACCCAAGGTGCGCCTTTTTAAAAATAATTATTATTAAATTTCTCAATTAATATAAGAATTACAGTAAATGATGAAATATCAAGAAATATACAATAAATTTTTCCTGAATTAAAATTAAAGGAAATGATAAATTATTAAATTGAATACGCTAAACCTAAATGTAATTAAAATTGAAAAGTTATCAGGTGCACCAAAAGTGATCCACCTAAAACAATAGCCCCTTAGATGCCTAATACATTATAAACACATTTTATCATTTTATTATCACTAATATTATTGTTTAACTATTAGTGATTCTTAATAATATATTAGGTAGAAGCTTACCAAAAGGATTTTTAGCAATTATTGGCATATCTGTGACTAAAGGTTCAGATTCTCCCTCAGCATTGACTGCCTTGACTCTGAATTGGTATTCTTTTCCAGGTATGAGTCCAGGTACATCCATTTCAGGTTTATCACTTTCAGCTCTTCCAACAGGAACCCAGTTACCAGTAGCAGTATCCATTTTTTCTACTTGATAATGATGTATTGGTTTACCACCATCATCTTCTGGAGGTTGCCACTTTAGTTTGCAACCCTTGGCATGTACATTACTTACTTCTAAAGGACCTTTAGGTTTTGATGGTGCACCTACAAAATAAAATTTAAAAAAAAAAGTTAAAGAAACTGTTACTATATATTTATTTAGTTAGTTAAGAAACTGTTACTATATAGACCTTAAACATTTAAAATAAGCATAATTTCATATAAATACAGATTTCTAGTTCAAGGATTGACCTTGTAGAATGAATTTATTTGACTCAAAAACAAATTTTGAACTGTTTATTTAATTTTGCATTGTTGTTATAAATAATTAACAACAATGGTAGCAAACTCAATAGATATAGTAAGTTTCGTATCTTTCAAACAGTTGTTTTATGACTGCATATTAATTTCTCTTTTTAAATTGTAGAAGAGAAAAAGTGACATTTTTTTAAAAAAGGTTTCTGAGTATTTTCTATTACAGCTGTAAAGATTTTCATGGTTATAAGAAGGAATAAATAAATAAATAAAAATAATAAACAAATTAAAGCCAACAGCAAAAAATGTATTGACATTATAAACTGGAAAATATACCAAAATAAAACACATTGAAGTATTTGATTAGTTACTCTTTTTATCTTCTACCTTGCTTTATTTCTAAACTATAATTTTTAGTTTGTCATTATTTACATAAAATATAATATCTGTAAGATGTTGGTTCATTTAATTATTTAACTTTACAAAATAAAATCGAAATTAATTAAATGGATTATTATTTTTTAATTTTACCAGCAATCTAAATGTGATGTTTCTTTACTTAAAAAAAATATCAATCTATTACAGTGACTTTATACTCTTGTTTACAGAGAAAAAAAAAATTTAAAAATACATATAAAGATGATAATGAAATCTATCCTTTCATTTGGGTGATTAACAACTACAATTTGCACAATTTTACTAAAATTAAGGACAAGATGCTTATTGGATTTTAATGATAAAGAAATAGTGAAATTCAATAAAATAGATTCTTAAGTGCAACTCTAATGAAAATTGAAAATTTTTTTTGCACATTAAAGAAAGGTTAATTTGCATCAAAGGGAATTTAAGTGGGAATATACAATCTTGCTTAAATAAGTCAAGTGTGATATCATTATAACACATCACAAGTTTGATTTCATAAATGTATTTTAAAGAATAATAAATTATGAATACACTTTTTTAAAAACACCAATCACACTTAAGCTTTTGAAAATTATTACAGAATTGAAAAATATTACACTTTATTTTGACAATAATACACATCATAAAATAATTCAGTGAATACACATGCACAAATATGTTTAATAAAACATTAAGAACAAATTTAAAAAAATCAGTAATCTCACCTAAAATGTTTATTTCTACTTCAGCTTCATCTTTTCCGTGTTCATTTTCAGCAATAATTTTGTAAACACCAGAATATTTTCTTTGAGCACTATGAATGATCAGCTTTGAATTGTAATCAACATTCACAATTTCTCTGTGTTCAGAATTTTCAACAACCTAAAAAATGGAAAACAAATTATTACTAAGTTCATTTAAAATAATATTTTAAACATACTAGTTTTGCTTTTAAAGTTATTTTGAACAATATCATGGTTCATTAAATGAAACAATATCATGGTCATTTTACTATGCATTTTGAACAGTACATTAAGTTAATTCTTATTTCAAAATGATTTTAACTGAATGCGTTTATAATTTTTACAAAAACCAAAAAAAAAAAAAACCTTAATGCAACATTTTACGGACCTTTTCCTTCAGAATCCATTTTACTGTTGGAGCAGGTTCACCTTTAATATTAACATCTAATTTCAAAGATTTTCCTTTTCGTAGAGTCGTCGTCTCTAAATTCGTTCGATCAATATATGGTTTAACTGCAAAATGAGAAATAATCATTAAAATAAATCAAACATTTTGAAATTGAAAATTAATTTCAGAGATAGCAGGTAATTTTTTCTTATGTCAATACTGTAAATGAAATCTTTTCATCTATTTTTAAATCTATGAATGGAGAAAATACATAGAAAAGTTCAATATTTCCTAATTGAAAGAATTATTGATGATTGAAAACGAAATTATTATTTTATTTCATCAGAAAGATTTCAAAGACGTTTAGTAAGACTTAGAAAATACAAAAGATGGCACTAGAAGCATCGAAAATGGTTCATTTTTAGTAAGCATCATAATTCACTAGACAGATGTCTAAGTCTCAGTTATTTCCATCACATGGTTTCATTTTGATAGTCGATTGAAGCAAGAAATCTGTGTTTATGTAGAAAAATGGGGAGAAAGCAAGTTTTGAGGAATGATAAAACATATATTCAAAAGGCTTAACACCGAAACAGGTCAAAGCTGAGTTCCATGAGGTTCATGGTACATCTACAACTGTGTTTGCAGCTATTTATCATTGAGTAAAGGAGTTTAAAAACGGTCGTACATCCACAAAAGATTAACAACATTTCGGACATCTAGTGGAAGTGATTACTCCTAGAATGATTAACAAAATCCATAACATGTTTTGGAGTGATCAACAAATCAAAGAGCAGGAAACAGTTGAGGTTGTGGACATATTGCAAGGAACAGTGTTTTTAATTTTACATGAAAAATTGGGAGCGAAAAAGTCTCAGCAAGATGAATTCCCTATTTGTTATCAGTAGAAAAGAAACGCAATAATATGGTTATCTCCGAAGCTATTTTGACACTTTTCGCCGCAATCCTGACGAGTTTCTGCATCGAAATGCAACTGTGGACAAAATGTGGATGCACTACTATGCTCCAAAGACAAAGGAACAGTCAAACCAGAGGGGTTCTCATGGTGAATAGGCTACAAAGAAAGCAAGCAAAGATGGTGAAATCGGCCAGCAAAGATGATGGCCATAGTTTTTTAGAAATCTTCACATGGAATCTTCTACAACGATTACATAGGAAAAGGAAAAACAATAACTGGAGAATATTATGCATCTTTATTGCACTGGTTGAGCGAAGAAATTGAGAAAAAACGTTCTCATTTGAAAAAGAAGAAAATCTTCTATTACCACATTGCATGGGTGCATGCTTGTGCAGCTTTGGGGGCCAAGATCATGAAATTGAAGTTTATATTACTATAACATATACCAGATTCAACCTTCAGTGACTATTTTCTTAAATTTTCGAACTTAAAAAAATTGGTTAGGTGAACAACAGTTCACTTCGAACAAAGAGGTCATCACCCTAATAGATGACTATTTTGAGGACATTCAGAAACCTAACTTTTTAAATGGCTTTAAAAATTTGGAGAAACATTTGGAAAAGTGTATAACTTCTATACACTGGATAAAAAGGAGATTATGTTGAGAAATAAAAAAAAATTGTTTTTCTAAGGACTTATCGAATGACCCTTGTATCAAATAGACTAAAATGTTATTACCCTTACTGAATAAATTAAAATAATTTTTGTTGTTGTCAATAATTTCTTAAGTATTAATATATATATATATATATATATATATATATACACAAACACATATACACATATATATATAGAGAGAGAGAGATAGACAGCACAATTATTCAAATGATTTTGGAATAAAAATTAAACGGAAGATCATTAAAATGAAATATCTTCATATTTAAATAAAGCATCTTTAAAAGTTTATCACTCAATGCTTTTTCACAATCATAAATTTTCTTAAAAAAACTTGTCTCTGATACAAGATGATCTTTAAATTTAATATTTCATAATAACTTTAATCACACCAAATTGCTTTGCTTCATTTTTTATCCAATATATTTTACGCAAGTAAAAATGTATTTAGAGAAAACATAGAAAATCTCAAGTTATGTATAAATTTTCATGCTATTCTCTAAGTGTTCCCAACAATATTTTCACAATTTTAGAAGACTATTTTTAAAATTGAAATTTATGATTTTATACATATAATATTTGAGCCATCTAATTAAATGCCAAAGCATGGAATATTGTTCAAAAATACAAACTAGCTAAATACTGTTTATACATTGCCAATAGATATTTGTCACAACAATCATTTTAAATTATAATATGCAAATACTTCACTAATACTTTTAAATAAAATAATAAAAGATTTTAAAAAATTACGTTTTCGATGCTTCACCAAATGATGTTTGGTAGCATCACTTGGTTCGCCAGGACCTGCAGCATTGACTGCAATAACTCGAAATTGATATTCAGATTTCTCTTTTAAATTCAAAACTTTTGCTTCTGGTTTATCACCAGGTACTTCAGCAGCTTTTTCCCATGACAAGCAAAATTTCTCCTTCTTTTCAATTATGTATTTGGTAATTGGAGAACCACCATCTTTTGCTGGAGGAGTCCACTTCAGATCAACACTACTGTTATCCCAATCTGCAAATTCTGGAATTCCAGGTTTTCCAGGTTCATCTAAGGAATGATAGGTGTAATTAAAATATGTAAACAAAATTGTTATTTAATATATTTTGACCTTTAATAACAAAAATTTTTGCAAAAAAAAAAAAAAAATGAAATTGATAAAATGTATTTTGTTATTAAATTAAGAAACTGAAAATTTCAAATATCAAAATAGATCTTGTGCCTATCAACATACAAGAAAATTTTAAAAGATTATAATGTATTGAGAATTTTTGTGAAACATATATTTAGTATCCATAAGTTAGAAAATCATGCTAACAAAAAGATTGAATTGGTGAGCTTAATTGTAGTAGATGTAAAGTCAAATTATGGAAATTCCATTAAAGATATGGATTCAAAATTATGGAAATTCCCTTATTCCATTAAAGACCTTCAAGCATAATAACAAGGGTTGTTGCTTATTAAATTTCACTGGAACTTAAAATTCTTTAGTAGATTGTGTAAAAATTAGAAAAAACTATATAGTGCCTAAAGTACTGTTCTCATAATCTGACTGTAATTTGAAATTATAATGTCCTTTATGAAATTCTGCCTCTATATTAAGTTACATACAAATCAAACTTATATCCTCCACTTAAAACATCCAAAAAATGTACAACAAATCATAAAAAAAATAGCTAGAATTATATTAAAATATTTACCAAATGGATTTTTGGCAATTATGGGCTTAAGAGCTTCAAGTGGTTCTGACTCTCCTTCTTCATTTATAGCTGATACTCTGAAAAGGTACTCTTTTCCAGGTGTAAGACCGGTTACTTCCATCTCTGGCTTATCACCAGAAACTTTGCCTACACGAGTCCACCTTCCTGTCTCTTTATCAAATTTTTCAACTTCATACTGCTGTATTGGAGCTCCACCATCATCTTTTGGTTTATTCCATTTTAATTTACAGCCTTCTTTGTGAATATCACATGCTTCAAGTGGTCCTTCTGGTTTTGATGGTTTGCCTAAATTAAAGAAATGTTTTTTCTCTTTAATAAAGTATGATAAAATATATATTCTACAAAAACATATGTTTTACAATAATTAATAATATTAATATAAAAATACTCCCTTAAGAATTAATTTTCTTGACAGACAAGTAATTTAAAATCAAATATATTCATCATACATCTAAATAATAATAATAAAAAGAATATTTAGTAAATGAATTTAAGTTATTTAGCATCCCCTTTTATTTTAAAATGAATCAGTTGGAATTTAAGATATATTTTATAGCAAAACTCATTAATTTAAAGCTTGAGACGCTTATGAATGGAATATTATTTACATATAGAATACATAAAAAATTATACCACTTTTTAGACATTCTTATTAATTAAAAGCAAATGTTCCATACATGAGTATTTTAATTAAAGTTAATATGTGAGTGAAAAGTTAATTTTTATACAAGTGTTAAGTTATTAATATAATATGAAGTTGTAAAAATAACAAAATTACACAATCAAAACTAAAAATATTCATCACTAGTTTCTTATTTTAGAGTAAAAAAAAATAATAATGAATACATAAAAAAATAAAGTTTACTTAATTATCTGATAAATTAATAATAAAAAACAATTACCTAAAATAGTCACATCCACGGTAACCATATCTTTTCCAGATGCATTGGTAGCTGTGATTGTATACTTTCCTGAATGTTTCCTTTTTGCTTTGATAATGCTGAAATCACTATGATAATCTCTGTTTTCAATTTTAATATGATCATCTTGTGTAACTTTATGGTCAGCAAAAGACCACACAACTTCCGGAGGTGGCTCACCTCTGATGTCAACATCAAATTTAATAGACCGTCCAACTTTGATCATCTGAGTTTTCAAATTGGTACGATCAATATATGGTTTCACTGAAATGAACAAATAATTTGCATTTAAATTTATATCATAAACATCTGAAGAGGTAAGCACAACTGTAAAATAATTTCCTTAGTTATTAAAAACATATAAATATTTTAAAAATTCCTCGAACTTAAAATTGTGTCCAGAAAATAATATTAATATAGTCAGTTGGAAAATATGGAATAATAGAATACCTTTTTCTAATATATCTACACAAACGATAAAAATTATTCAATGTTTTGTTACAAAAGATTTGAAATTTTATGCTTAACAATTATTAAAAATACATAATTTGTCTTAATTAAAACAGCACAACTTATCTATAGAAACTTCATTTTTTAAGAAACCTTGCCTTTTCAGAGAAAATTGTAAAAATGAAACTCATCCAAAAAATGAAACTTTTGATCAATATTCTAAAATTATATCATAGTTATTATTGATGTCTGTATATGAAATAAAGTCTGATAATTTTAATGTGAATATTTTCCTCTGAAAATTTAACAATAAATTATTCAGTTCAAGTCGGGTATCAGGTGCCCCTCAGTGATCTGCAACTTTTGAGTGCGATAATGATTTATACGTGGCGATTTGGATTATGGTAACCATAAATTTTGATTAACTTTTCATTTGCAATGTCATTAAGACATTGCAAATGAAAGGTAGTAGTTTACATAGTGCTACTTTGGTCACCAAAATTTGTCACAAAATTTGACTCTAAGTCACCAAAATTTGTCACAATCAAAAAGGGGCACCCAATACTAGACTTTAACCAATTATTCAATATAATTTCTCAGAAATACACTTAAACATTCTGAAATTTTACCATTTGAAATATTGGTTATTTTAGAGCAAAATTTTTCAATTTTTTTGTAAAAATCTATATTGAGGTGTGATCTTCAAAAAGAAAATTCCATATTCTCACCAAAAGTTGATTCTTCACGTGACAATTTGCATAAAAATGGAAATTGTTCTCTTATGCTTATTTCAAATTTACAATTTATACATATTTCAGGATATTGTAAAACTCAGCAAAAATAATGCATAATAATTAGGAATTTAATGCTACATTGTTAAAATTAAATAATTAATAGAGTAAGAGTAGCTTTTTTAATATCAAAGATTGTATTTTGTACTATAAGGCAGAAAACAAAATGAAAAAAACTTACAGTGTCTGTGCTTTACTGTGTGATTAGCAGTGGGATCACTTGGTTCTCCAATACCAGCCTTATTAACAGCTCTAACACGGAATTGGACAATAGAATTTTCTTTAAGGCCTTCAACAACACCTCTGCATTTAGCATCCTCAGTTTTCAATACTTGAGTCCAGGCAACACTGAATTTATCCTTCATTTCAATAATATAGTGCAAAATAGGTCTGCCACCATCATTGTCTGGTGGAACCCACTTCAATTCCACTTTGGTATTATCATAATCTACAATCTCAGGTTTAGGTGGTTTTCCAGGTTCATCTGGAAATAATTTTTAAGGAAATGTTTAAAGATAAATTTTTGTTAAGTGCTTATAATAATTAATATGTTGCATCAAAATATCAAATGCATCCAAATTTTTTAAACAAAAATTATTTGCTAAAGCAATTTATATTTTGATGCTTTTCATACCTACAACTGTATAAATTACTCATATGACACTTTAAATACGTCAGTAAAAAGTAATTTTTAAAACATTATTCATTAGTAATTATCATTCAAACAATGTACAATGAAAAATATTAATAAAATATTCTGGGAAAATTAGACAATTAAAAAAAAAAAAAGCTCCATCTATTAAAAAACAAGAATCTAAAAATGAAATTGGTTATTTTAAATTCTAAAATTTATATAATACATTCAAGTAAAAAAATAATAATTAGACCCAATTTCCCAGTAATTGTTTCTATAATACAAATAAATTTAAAAAGAAAAGCAATTATTTGTCCTGCATTCCATGAATTTCTTAAAAAAAAAAATCAATACTATTTTTATTTATTTTCATTCTTTCAGGTGAAGCAAGACAGATAATATTCTTTTGTTTCAGTTTTTTAGGTAATTAAATAGAACATACATATCGTTCATTTCTCATATGATAATATTAGAAGACAAAATTGAAACAAAAATATCACAAAATATGTAACATATTTCTTCAAGTACAAAAATTTATTTTCAAGAAATTAAATATTTTACCATATGGATTTTTAGCTTCTATTGCCTCTTCTGTAATCAAAGCAGGTGATTCACCATCCTTATTCACAGCCTTAACTCTAAATTTGTATTTCTTTTTTGGAGTTAATCCATCTACAGTGAAGGTATTGTCATTAGGCCCAACCTCACCTGCTGGTACCCAGCGACCTGTGTCTGTATCCATTTTTTCAATAACATAACCTTTCAATTCTTGACCACCAGTATCATCTGGTTTGTTCCATTTTAATTTTACATGATCAGCTCTAACTTCTTCAGCCTTCAATGGACCACGTGGTGCAGTTGGTTTATCTTAAAAGAATGAATCACAATTTAGAATAATTGTAATTCTATTATCCTTCAACAAGAATTAAGATATAAAGAAATACTGATTGAAACACTTTTCCCTAAAATGATTTTTTTTTATTTCCAAATGAAATTCTGATGATAAAAATTTAAAAATGAATGTCTACATTTACTTAAAATGATAATAAGAAAAAATATAACAACTAGACAATAGTAAACAGATAAATATTGACATTTGATAAAAATTTGAACGTTTAATTTTTAAAAAAAGTTATACTTTAAATTACATAAACAAATTTTAGTTTCATAAGATTTCATCTACAGAACTTTTTTTTTATATTGAAACGTTTTTACAAAAATAAATGTGTGAAGATTTGATTTTTTTAAAATTCGAAAATTCTTATAGAATGCCAATTTTTAATTACATAAGAATTAATTAACAATAAACCCCAGTGAGAGAACTATATTTTTTTAAAAAAAAATTAATCATTTATTGAACCTTCAACATGCAACTGACTCAATTTAAGAAAAAGAAAAGTAAAGAAGCTTCTATAAGAAGAAAAAAACTTATTTTCATAATTAAAAAATAACAGAAAAATAATACATAAATATAAAATTTTAAAGTAATGTACATAATATTATTTACTTTAAAATCTCACAAATAAATATTGATTAGTGTAGATTTGCTTTCTTTCATAAAATTGAGGGGTAAAAAAAAATTTTTTTTAGAAGTAAATATATGTTGATATTGTGCTTTGGATAAAATAAAATAAATTAAAAAAAACAACAAAATGGATTTGTATATTTTTTTTATTTAATCCTTTATAATTCTAAGAAAATGACATAAAATGTAACAAAATCATTTTTGTAAACTATATATTGTTGATAAATTAAAAGGGGGGGAAATGCTTATAGTGCCATAAACTCCTGCCTATACAATTTGAAAGATTTTTTTTTTTTTTTACAAAAACCCATTTTTTTTTATTAAGAGTGGGATGTAAATTTTTTTTTCCATAAATATTACATTTTCCTTCTTCCATACATGAACACACATTCATTAAAAGCACATCAAATAAAAAAGAAAAATTGTTAATCATACAATAAAAAAATTAAAACTCATTTTTATGAACTGTTTTTAGTTTCATACATAACATGTGTAATAAAATATCCCCTCCACCTTTTTATTAACATGCAGATTCCCAATTTACTTTAAAAATATATTCTGATATTTAGAATCTCTTTGTTTTTAATATGAATATTGATTTCAAATTTTGAGTTTTCCTAAATATCAAATATTATCTCAAGAGAGAAAAGGAAGCAATTTTGCAGAGAAAAAAACAAAACTCAGATAAATATTTATCAGAAAAGAAATAAGAAATTCAAAACCAAGCAAAACAACAGTAGTTAATTAAATAATATAAGCAGGTTTAAAAAATATTATTCAAATGTTTTTTATACAATTTAATACATTCCTTAGAAAAGCATAAATGGATCCTAATCTCAAAATAAATGGAACATATATATATATATATAACAACTTTTGAAAACTAGGAATAAAATTACTACATAAAATTTAAATAAAATCTGTTTTACCTAAAACAATAACATCGCCCCAAGAAGAACATGAGCCTGAACTATTGGTTAAAGTCAAAGTATATTTTCCACTATCTGCACGTTCTGCATTTTTTAGCATAAATGCAGTATCTTTCTGAGTGTTATCAATTGATATCCTGAAAATGAAAATAGTCCTCACAGCTATGCACACAGAAAATAATTTAATTTAAAGTAAAAAAAAAATATTTAAAACAAAATATTTAGTATAATATAAATGTAATATATGAGATTTTCCAAAATGAATTAAAATATGTTACATGCAAAAATTTACTAGAGTAAGTTTTTGTGAATTTTGTTAAAAAATATAATTTACTTTTTAGATACATCCAATTCCTTCAAGTCCTTGGACCACTTAACAGTCGGAGGAGGTTCACCACCAAACTGTATTTCATACTTTATCATTTGTCCCTTTTTGATAATCATGCCTTTAACTTCATCACCAATAATGTAAGGTTTAACTAAAAAAAGAATTAATATTCATTAAACAAATTATTCAAATGAATAACATGTACTTACAGTTCAGATCTTTTCATTAAAAAAGTCAGAACCTTTATATTAATTATACTTAAATTATTCATGATCTTTTAAGAAAAACTTCCTTTTCTTTCAAATATTTTTAAATAAATTTTCACATTATAGTAAATCTATAATATAAGTTATGTGTTATTTTAAAAATAAGCATTTATTTTAAATGTACAGTTGAAAAATTCAAAGAACTGATATCCAGAAAAACATATTAATGTATTAGCTTGAATGTATCACAACCCTGAATTGAATGCAACACCAAAAAATTTTATAAGGAGAATTAGGAAAAAAAAAAATGATGTATCTATGCATTTTACATAAAAGAATTCAAAGAAAATATAATTTAGTCAGATAGGCATTTATTTGAAATAATAACAAAAAAACAGGTAATTATTTATTATAAATTAATAAGAAGAATTGTTACATTCCCTTACCTAGAATATTTTAATGGGAAATGATTAGTAAAAAAGTTTTGTGTTATATTCTGGCTAATTTAGTACATCAAAATAATGCAGAACTGTAAAGCAGAAATATTCAATAACTAAATAACTGTTACTAGTTCTAATTTTAAGCATATATAGAAAATACATTTACTTTAAGAAAAATTCACTACCTTCCTAGAAATAAATACTTTAAATTCATAGCTAAATGTTTTTCTTTCACAGCAATAATTTTAAATTGTACAGTAAAAAAATTGCAGCAAAAGTTCTATAATTTATTTAGCACTCAAATTGCAAAATAAAATTTCTAGTGGAATTAGCAATAATGATATATTGTGATTAACGATCTCAAAAAAAAAAAAATAAATAAATAAAAAATTCATAATATAATTTACCATATCTAGCTTTAGCAATAACTGGTTTTGAAGGATCACTAGGTTCACCAGGACCAGCTTTATTAACAGCTTTTACACGGAATTGATATTGCACTCCCTCTTTTAATCCATCCACACGGCATTTAAGTTCATCTGGACCAACTTCCTAATGTTGAGAAAAATTCATAATTAAAATGCAGCTGCAATCTTTTAAAATATACTATTTTTAATTGATTCTTTTACTTCTTTTGAAAAAATAAAAAGCTTGATTTAATTTTAAATTATCAATGAAACATTAGAATATATATTTCTAATTTTATTACAGAGACAAAATCAATTTTTTTTGTTACCTGATTTTTATCAAAATACACCATAACTGCAATATTAAATAGGAAGAAAAATATTTCAAATATTTATATATCTGCAAAAAATTTCTTCCCACTAATTTTTTTTTCAATTTTTAAATATCTCCTAGAACGATTTTAATTTAAATACATATATTTAAAATTATAATTTTAATGTACTTTTAACTAAATTTGTGTTACTATGATAGTTTAACTTATCCAACAATTTTAAAGCATTAATAAAATTGTAGATAAGATAAATGTGACAGTAATAAAATTCATTTAAAGAAATATTAAAATAAAAGTAATAAGCAAAGTATTCGTGTCAAGAGAGGCAAAAGAGTTTACTTTATATAAAACCCCACTTTTAAATATTTTTATTGAAAACAATTAATAACTTATTTTTATTAAAAATAATGAGCTTTTTCAACAAAAAAGTAATTCAAAAAACTAACAGGTCCAGTGGTCCATTCCCCAGAGAATTTGTCTTTATATTCAACAATGTAGCTTGTAATAGGAGCTCCACCATCACTTTCTGGTTTTGTCCAAGCAATATCCACTCTACCTACATCCCAATCTTCAATTTCCACTGCACCCGGTTTGGAAGGTTCATCTATACAGACAAGTACAGGATTCAGTTTACGAAGTATAAAAGATTTAAAATTCCTTAAGGAGCTACAAACTCATTCAATAAATTTATTTATCAACAAATATAAATATTTCTCATTTACCATATGGATCTTTCGCAAATGTTGTCTTAGGAGCAACAAGTGGCTGAGATGAGCCTTTTTCATTAATAGCTCGAATTCTAAATTTATATTCCTTCTTAGGAGTTAAATCAGTTACATCAAATTTAGTATCTTGTGTTGTGCCTACTTCAGCCCAACCTCCTCTAGCACCTAAATCTTGCCTTTCAACAAGGTAATGAGTTAGAGGTATACCACCAGTATCTTTACAGGGCTTCCAAGCAAGTTTGCATCGATCTCTGTACACATCAAATACCTCTAATGGTCCTTCTGGTGGTGTTGGTACATCTAAAATAAAATAAAATGAAGCAAATAACAAAAATAAATAATGTAATAAGTTTCTCACTATCACAAAAAAAAAGCTTTTTTTTAAAAAAATTTCATTTAGTTGAAGTAGTAATATAACAAACATAAATTTACAAAGAAAGTTGAATTTTATAGTTATTTATAGTTATAGTTATACATACATACATACATACATATTTTATATAGATTTATTTCTGATAATATTGCAAACTATTTATTTTTAGAATATAAATAAATAAATAAATAACAAAGTAATAAACATAGCTTAGTATTTTATAGATTACAAATATCAAAGTATTTATTTAAATAAATAATACGTTTAAAAGGAATAATAGTCTGCTTTGCTCCAAAACCCATATACCCAATCAATCAATCAATCAAAATAATTCTCAAGACAGAAAATATTCAATTTTTCTTAACTTCTATTTAAGAAAATGTCCATAGTTTTAATTATTTTCATATCATAATTTTTTTTAAGAGTTCATTAAAGTATTTCTAGATTTAAATCAGCATAAAAAATTTTTTTTTTTCATATTCATCACAAATAAACATTTTTTATGAAAAATAAAATTTACATATTTCAATCTATTCAAAAATTCATATATATATATATATATATATATATATATATATATATATATATATACTTATTTAAATCTAAGAATACTTTAATTAATTCTTAAAATAATGATACACTTAAAAATTACTATTTATTAGAAGGATTTTGCCCACAATGATAATACATTTTTAAATCTTAAATTTTATATGGATGTAATTAAAATATTAAAAAAAAAAAAAACTATTTTGTAATTCTGAAATTTATATTTTTCTTATTTATAAAAAATTAATGCAAATTTTAAAATTCATTATTTACCTAATATATTAAGGTCAAGATCACATTTTGCTTCTCCTTGAGAATTCGACAGTGAGAAACTGTATTTTCCTGAACTACCTCTTACAGCTTTCCTGAAAGTAATATTAACTTTCTCATCTTTTACTACAATATCTATTTCTTTTGGAGTAACAGGCTGACCATTACGCAATAGCTTTGCAATTGGTTTGGTTGTCCTTGTTCCAACAACTAAAAATAAAAAAGGAATTGACTTTGATATATAATTAAAAATAAAAGGCATATACTAAATAAATTTAAATATTTAATCTGTTAAAATAAAGTTTAAGTTCTGTAAAAGTAAAAAAAATTACTTTCATATGGAACTTCAATAGTGTAAGGCTTCCCACTATCACCAACAAAGTCAGGTTTCTCCAGTTTTATTACAGGAGCTCTTTCAGCTGAGAAAATAACCAGAAAGAAGCACAATAATTTTTGTATTCATAAGATTCAAAATGTTATGAAGTTTAGTAAGAATTATAAATAGTTATTTTAAATTTACTCACTATATAGCTTAAATATTATAAGGTTTTATATATTAATATAATTTCTCAAATAAATTACACTAATTTCATTCTAAATTAAAATGATGCAAAATTACATGTATGAATGTATATATATATATACATATATTCAAACACACATTTTTAATTCTGATACTATTTTTTTCAAATACAATGAAGAGATATTGAAATGGGGTTAAGAAAATAACTTTTCAGAGAAATAACTATGCTATTTTTTTAATGAATGAAAGAACAAAAAATCTAGGACTAAGCAATTTTTCTATTAAAAGTGTACATAACAAAAGAAAGTTATTTTTTTACTAACATTTAATGTGATTATTTTACTAACATTTCATATAAGTAAAATAATCACATATATTTACTTATATGAAAGAAATTTAATCTCTAAATAATTTAATATTTTTAAATCCAGACATGTACATAAATTAATGAGCATGATAAACAGTAATATTAGTGGAATAGTTAAAAAATATTTTTTGTAGTTAAATGAAACTTAAATTAAAATTTGATATATTTTTAAAAAATATTATTACCTTGTTCCACTGTAAGTTTACAAGAAGTTTTCAAATCTTTCGCTTGACAAGAGTATTCTCCTGCATCACCCATTTCGAGATTGTTGAAAATAAGATGATGTTTGCCATCATCAAGCATCTTGATATGAATTCTAAAAATAGAAATTAAGATATAACAGAATTTTACATAAATATATGTAACTCTTAAAATAGAACATCGGAAACATTGTCAAATTTTATTTACATATTTAACTCTTAAAATAACTAAAAATTTAATATTTTCATAAATTTTATACAAAACTTTATTGTTGCTTTGTATCATGTAATCTAACAATATATTTACATCATTATCAAAATTAATGAAAATATGCTCAGATGTTAAGTCTTCATTAATAAAAAATTTGAGTAAAATTGTTTTATTATTTTTTTTAAGAAAAATAATGCTCTTAAAAGACCATACTAATGAAATGCAACTATAAGCATGGGGGATAATAATACTGATTCAATATTTTCATGATCAGTTTTGTCTAGGGTAATTATCAAAATATAATAATTTTAAAATAATTTCATATTAATAATTCAAAATATATAATAATTTTGATAACTACCTAAACAAAACTGGTGACAAAAACAAAAATAAATAAATAAAATAAAAAGAATCTACTTTTAATCAACAGAACATCTTAAAATTTTCATAATAATAACTATTTAAAAAAAATTTCAAAATCAATTTTTCATAATTTCATAATCAATACTGTTTTTATTTCTTCCTAATGATCTTTTCATTTAATTTAAACACTTTCTCTATTCAATGTTATAAACTTTTAAAAAAAATTTCAATTAATACCAATTTAGAAACCATTGAAATTCAACTGAGAAAAAATGTTGGCAATTAGATTGAATTTTTAATACTAACAAACACTCTTTTAAAAGAAATTCTCAAAATAGAAGCATTTCAAAATCTTAAAATTTCATTGGAAAGTTTTAATAATATATAGGATTATACGAAAATTATTACTTAAAAAATTAACAAAATTAAATTATATAAAGAATAAAAATGAATTTATATTATGTTACACATAATTCCATTGAAGATTAAAAGTTGGTTCTTGCATTCAATCAAATAAAAATCAAGAAAAGTAAACGTTTGTTATGATTTGATACTATTTGAAGATATAGCTGAATTTCAGATAGTTGATTTTATGATTCTTAAATGTAGATAGTTATCGATTCTTAGAATTGAAATTTATTAAATATAAACTAATAAATCAAAAAACTTATATAATTTTCTAAAAATATGAATAACTTATTTTTAAATTCAGAAAGAACTTAATTTCTAGAGACATTAAACAATTTGGAAATCATATCACACACAATCCCTGAATCAAACATTGAGCATAGCTATTAAGGATCAAAACTTATTTCCATTTAATCAACTGAAATTTGTCTGCTCATTTTGATTGATCCAAACCTTAAAGATTCAAAAGCATTATTTCTAACTTCATTTAAAAATACATTTGTGGTAAGACATACAAGTATTGAGTTAAAAAAAAATGCTAGATTGTAAATTGTCTGATGGCAAAGAGCCATATCACAGATATATTACATTTTAACTATCTAAAAGCCTTAGATATAATATATTAGAAGACTAAAATAAAATTTATGAAATATTAAAGCTGCCTTATAAATCTTTCATAAAATTAAGAATCTCCAAAATAAAATTTTACATGATAAAATAATATATATACATAATAATTCTACTGTAGTTTTGGAAATAATGAATTTAAAACATGATTTGTATTTAAGATGCAGCACAATAAGGCAACTTTTAATGAAAGAGTAAAGAGTTTATTTTATCTTCGCATGAGAGGGAGGGAAATATGTGGCGACTTGTGATAATTCACCATTTCAGCATGTTGTCACTCTATCATCGTGAGAATAAACCAGCCATTCTAGCAAAGCGAGCTAGCTGAAGTGGACTGAAGCTGAAGTGAAAAGTCCTTCTGCTACTGTTATTAAGGTAGCATTGTATTCATCAAGCAGTGAGAAATGAATCGTTGAGGAAGTTGAGATAGCTCACCATTTCAGCTTGCTGTCAGTCTACCAATGTGACAACAAGCCTGCTATTCTGGCAAAGCAAGCTAGCTTAAGTGAACTTAAAATCCTTTTGCTACCATTATTTAAAGTAGTACTAGAAGGCAAGCAGTGAAAGATGAATTGTTGAGGAAGTTACTTGGTTCTCTCTTCCATTTCTGACTTTCTTCCTCTTGTGTTAGCTGATCAAGTTGACAGCTCATGTGTGTGTGTTTTCTTTCCTTTAAACTTCTTTTAACTGTTTTTAATAAAACATTGTTATTGCTGGAACTAGTGTCCAGTCCTTTTGTGCAATTTAATTACTTACTGATTGGAAGTCCAAACCACATTGGTGAACCTCCCTCTGCATAGTGGACTTTTACCAGTTTTGAGGGACATTTTCTCTCTTGGATATTTTCACCTAGTATGTTTGAAGACTTGTGCCTGTGTTTTTCTTGTTGAGTTTTTCTTTATTCCTTCATTTGCTTGGTGTGACATGGCATTCTATATTCCCTTGCTCACTCCTAAATCCTCATGCAAGTGAATTATTTCATTTGATTATTTTCTGACATCAAAACCTTCCCTTCTATAAATATTTAACTGTACTGTTAACATGTTCATTTCTGAAGAAGCTGATCTTTCTTATACTAAGTAGGATGCCTCCATTTCACATGTGGCATTCAAAGCATTACCTATTGGGGAGCAGGATCATGAACTTTGGTTTTACTAAATCAAATCCCAATTTATTATTGCTGTTATTACGAGCGAGTTTATTAAATTCTATGCAATTGTTGCTACCTTGAGCTCAAACCTTCTATTGTGTGTTAAGGATATTATTAAAAATCCTCCTGCAGTTGAAGCATATAAAGCTCTTAAGGATACCCAGTCGAGTTTTTATTTCATTTAAATTTATTTCTTAATGATTTCAGCTAAATGATAAAAGACTTTTTGCTTGTTGAATGAAATGCATCATATAGTTCCAGAAGACATGGAAGACGACATCCTGTAAATGTTATGGTTGCCTGTTAACTTGCAGAAAATTTTGTCAGTTTGTAAGGCTCCATTGGATGAATTGATGTTTAACATGGATAATATTCATGAAGTATCGGGAGATAACTTGACTAATTGCAAATATTAAATGCAAAGGTCCAAATTTGAATGCCATCCTAGCAGAAGTTTCTGAACTCTGAACTTTCAGAGTAGTCTTTTGACATCTGTTTCAAAGTTTTTAGGTGCTGATCAGACTAGGAATATCTCACACCATTTGCAAAGCTGTGGGGCTATTAAACTGTTCCATCATCAGCTCAAGAGTACCCTAATGCCACATCTGCCTGACAGCTTCCTTCAGTGTTATTAGGAATAGGGACAAGTTACAAAGACAATATGGCGGCATTTTCTGCAGAATTCGTTTATGGAATGACATTGAAGCTGCCTGGAAAATTGCTTTCCATTTCCTTAGCCATTGCAACCCTCAAGAATTTCTGCAATCCTTGAGACACCACGTTAGTGCTTTGAAACCCGTACCTGCATCCTGCCATTCTTCTTGTCCTGTATTCATTAGTAGACATCTCCATCATTCACCTTACATTTTCCTACACATTCATAGAATTCAAAAGTCACTGGAATCACCCTATGCTGGTCCATACAAGGTAGTGAACAGGAGTCCTAAAGAATTTACATTGGAAATAGGTGGCAAACGACATACTGTTTCCATCAATTGTTTGGAGCCAGCTCATCTGTTTTTGGATACAGTTACCATGGAGACTCGTTCTGTTGTTCCTTCCCCTGATATCATTACTCAAAATGGAAGATGTTCCTGTCTTGTTCAAATCCAACCCAGCCCCTCAGTACTCCTCTAGCAGTCTATTTGTGACTGCAAGAGGATAAAATTATTGTTTTAATAAAATATTGTTATTGTCAGAATGTGTGTCCAGTCTTCTTGATTGAAATTTAATTAATTTCTAATTGGAAGTCAACTGGGTGTCCAAACCACAAAAGCATCCAGATTAACAGAGAATGTAACACTTATCCACTCACTTTGATAAATATATGAGAAATGTCAGAAAATTTTCTCTGTTTCTCCACGGAAGTAAAAGTGGGGTAATACAGATCATATGGTAATAGATGCAAGGATTTTTATGTGTTTTACCAGGAGTCTGAGTAGCTGGTAGGGAATACCCTTATCAGTTCAGAGCATGGGAAATGCTGAACTAAGCATTTTGGGAAATGGCATGATTCCATAAAACAAGAGATTAAAAGAAATGGTATCATGAAATAACAATGAATGCAGCACTAAGACAGTTAAAAATGAGGATAAATAAAGAAATAAATTAGATTTAAGGGAAATCATTACACGCACACACATATATATGTGTATATATATATGTGTGTGTGTGTGTGTATACATATGTGTGTGTGTGTGTATGTATATATATAAACTGTGAATTACTTTCTAAATAACATTTAAGCAATTTTTTTCTTTTATCAGCTCAGAGCATAGAAAGAGTAGAGATATGAAATGAATAAAAAAAAATTGAATAATTCTCAGAATGAAATAGAATGATTTTGTAATTCACTAAGAAAAGTTAGGTTTTTGAAGATTGTAAACAGTTTTTTGATTGCTTTGTTCCCCCCCCCCCCGTATAAATTCACAGTGAAAAATCATTGTGATGACAATCTTATAATGATAAAAATAAATACAAATTATGAGGCTATATACATAACTCTTAAAAGCCAAAGAAAAAAAATTGGATACATGCCTGTCAGTTGGTGTGATTTTTTCTCCATTTTTAAACCATTCAACAGGTGCTTTCTTGTCTAACATTTCAACTTCCAAAACACCCTTTTCTCTTTCCAATAAAATGCAATCTTTAAGTTTTTTCAATATCTTATTTGCAGCTAATCAAAAAGGGGAGAAAATCAAAAAATATATACAAAAAAATTTCTCTCAACAATAATACAGCATGTGAAGAAATAAAGTATGTAGGCAATAATACTCACGTTCAACAATCATTTCACAAATAGTACTGTCAGCATTTGACTTGCATGTGTATTTGCCTTCATCGGTTAAACGCACACCCTTGAAAACTAATTTTCTGCGCCGGATCTGAGCAACTTGTTCAACTCTATCAACACCAGAAGAGTTATTTAAAAAATTATACATCTTAAGATAAATATGATGGATTATATTAAAACATCCCTATACAATATAAATACTTCACAATTTTTAACAAAGCCTTGAGAAATATTTGTCAGATTTCTTTTAAAATATATGAAACAATGAATTCCTTTTAATTTAATTTTTTTAAATTCACATAAAAGGTACTTCAAAAGATTTTCATCAAAATATATATCCTCATACCTCTCATTTTATGTCATAAAATAAGTCAAATGATTTATTTAAGCATTAAAAGTATTTTTTACATTATTTTCTTAAAATTTTAAGTCCTTGATACTTACATTGGATCTGCTTTTAGTTCCTTATCACCTTTAAACCATTGAACTTTTCCTTCCCAGTCATCCAGTTCACATTCAAGAACAGCTTCTGTATTTTCAACAACTTTGATACTCTTAAGAGGCTTTGTAAATTTAAACTGTTGATCTGAAATGTTCAATCAACATTATAGGAACACGTGCTTTTTCATAATAATGAGGAGGAAAAAAAAGATTTAATTTTAAGTTCTTCCTTAAAACATTAAAAAAAAACCCATCACATTATTTTTTTAAAGAAAAATGTTTATTTTTTGGGAAAAGGAATTAAAATTATAAAAAAACTTAAAAACTTTAAAAAAAAAAAAAGGCAAAAGCAAGTTTTGATACATCAAATAAATAATATTTTATTTTTTTATAATTTAAGAAAATGATAAAATATACATGAACCAAGCAGTTTTAAAAATGTAAGCTACACAGAAATTTTTTTGATGGAAAAAACATGACCCAGAAATTTGCTAATAAAAATTTACAATTAAAATTGAAAAAATTATCAGAAAAAAAGTTCATTCCTCAACATTAAAAATCCAGGAACTGTTTTCTGATTAACGATCTAAACTTTACAAGGAATGTTTTAAATTCTGATATATTTTTTAGAAAGATTAATTAATTTCTTTCCAATAAATTACATTTTCATATTTTTAAATTATATTTATTAATCAATTTAATTCTCCTTTTTCAAAATCTAAAACAAACTAAATATGATATACCTGTAACAACCAGCTTCGTCTCAGTTTTCTCTTCTGCATTAATTTTGCACATATATTGACCACTATCAGCAAGAGAGGGACCTACTATTTTTAAAAGCTTTCTTCCAAGAGGATCTGCTTCAATCACATACTTATCAGACGCCTAAAATATTACCAAAAAAAGAAATTTAATTTCTTATATAAATTTTACAGTGAGTTTCATTTTTTTTTATAATAGTTTAATACTTAAAGAACAATTAAAGCATGTTTATTTTTGTGATCAAACTTAATACAAAACCAGAAATAAAAGTGTTTCATATATTAACAATCAAACTCTTGTAAACGCCATTATAGGAAACTATTTAGCTATTTATTTTTATTAACTCTGAACTATTTATTTTTTACACAAAACAATATTCTTCATACTCTATTCCTACTTTATCAATAAACGATAAACACTGCAGACAGTTTCACACACAAAAAAAAAAAATCTTTATATTAGCTAATAAATTCAAATCTCTTATTAATTACATACCTAATTATTTTCTAAATTTTAATTATCAACATATTTTAATCATAAGTTGTAACTTATGGTTATTATAGTTCACTTTAATCTATAAAATTTTCAATAATTTTTTTAAAAAAAAATTTAAACATTTTTTTTTTATCTTATTTGATTATCATTTAATAATAGCAAAAAAGATTTGCTTCGACTTTATTAAGAATATATGTTTTTAAAATTTATATGCATACATTTTACAATTTTTTTTTTTTTACAATTTAGTATTACATATTTTTTTACCATGAAATGTTTTTATGATTCATAATTATAAATTTATAGAAATTATATAGTTGAAAATTATAAATTTATAGAAATTATATAGTTGAGCCCATAAAAACCCATCTCAAATTAATGCAGATATTGTCAAAGTATAATATCCACAATAATTTGAGATATTTAGCTAAAATATTCATTATAAAGATACATAAAATAATAACATTAACATTATGAAAAATAAACTGTTTTAATTAACCTCAATTTTTTGTCCATCTTTATACCAATTCACACAAGCTTTATAATCATTCACAGCACATTCAAGTACAACATCCTTTGTAGTGTATGCTTCTGTTGTCTCATTCAACTTTTTAGTAAATTTATACACAGGATCAGGTTCTGAAATAAATGAAATATGAGGATTAGATAATAATGAGAAAAATTTCCTTTTCATTACATCTTTTATTATTTTAAAATAAAAAAAAATGTGTATGATTTTAGTGGAATTGGAAATAACATTTAAAAATAAAATAGAAGATCGATTTACTTACTTTTCCTCAAAACTATATTAAAATAAAAAGCAAGAGATGTAGGACAATAATTAGTACTTTAAAAAATTAGAATACGCCAGTGTATAATACTTGTAATAATGCATATTCTTTCCAGACATTAAACTCTTTTGTAAACTTGTGCATATATTAAAAGTGCATAATAAATAATATGTATAATAATACATTTTCTTTTTTCAAAATTGCTATTCAATAATACAACAAAGGGAGAAAATAAGATGATATTTACCATCAACTTCAACTATACAGGAACTGCTAACACCCATGCATTCAATTTTATAGCGACCAGAATCCTCTTCAACTGGATTGTTAATTATCAAAACATGCAAATCTCCTTCACTCTGCATGTGATATTTTTTACCAAGAAAGAGTTCCTCTTTCCCCTTGTACCATTTTGCTTTCACATTCATTTTTGAAAATACAGCTTCAAGACGCACTTTTTTATCTTTTCCTTCTTTTGCTCGAGTATCAACAAGTGGTTTTAGAAATTCATCTTTTTTCTAAAGATACAATGTAATATACTTACATTAAATTTAAATAAATAAAATCTTAAATATAAATTTTATTTTCAAAATTTGTTTACATCTTTGAAGAAATAATAAAATTAAAAAAGCAAAGAATGAAACAAATTTAAGTTCAAATAAACATAATAAAAAGAAGGAAAGAGAAAGAAACCTGCAAGAGAAGAAAGTAGATAAGCAATGATAAATTTATTTACTCAAACAATTAAGAATTCTTTTTGCGGCTGTCAGACAGAGAAAAATGAAAGATACATTCAAAAGCACCAAATATCAAGTCAATAAGTAATCAAAGTATTTCAACAATCAGCAAGTATGCATGCAAAGAGTTTATTTGCCCAAACAAGAATAATGTGTAACATATTTTACAATTTAATGAACACATTACTAATGAAGCTACAAATAAAAAAGTTCAAAGGCTACAGAAACAGAGATGGGCACCACCTGATGAGCCTCTTATGCCTATTCACATTTTAACTAACTTAACTATTTAATATAAAACGGTTCATATAAACTCTTTTATAATAGTGCACATAAGATGATGTTTTGGCCTTACTTTTGTGAATATTTACATAGATTACAACATACATATTATGAGATAAGGGGGAAAAAAATTCCATTATAATCCTTCCAAAAATGTTTAAAAATCAAACTGTTTTACCTATATGAATGGCAAACATAGTTCTCCTATTATCTAAATTTAAGTAATGAAATATCAAATTAAATCAGAACCATTTTAATCTCATTTAAATTAAAGAATTAAAAAATATAATTATTAAAATTTAAATATTAAAACTGAAAAATTAAGCTAAGAAAAACAGAAAATATTCAAAATATAAAAGGAATGTTATTAAAAATCTCAAAAAAAAAAAAAAAAGAATAAAAATATTTAAAATATGTATGCCAAAATGAAGCATTAAAGCATTTAAAATTAAATTAAAAATAACTGACATGAAAAATAATATATCTCACAGTTTCATACTTTGATTATAGATTTAAAAAAACATGCATTTAATTTTTGTGTATCAAAATTATTTTAATAAAAGTAGTTGTTTTAATGAAATATTAGTGCATTAAACATTTTAAATCAATAAACATTAGAATTTTAAGAAAAAAATGGTTTTAATTATTCAATTACATCAAATCGGATTCACAAAAATTATGCAGTCAACAATTAGTTTTATTTTCATGCTGTAATATTTAATTCAGAACATGCATGTTATGCAAATCATATTAATAAATCACAAAAAAATATAAAAAATGTTATTAATTTCCCAAATTAACAGAAGCACTAGAAACAATATACAATAGAACACTGTTATTTAAAATACTTCTATAAATAAATGTTTTATGTTGGATTAATTTAATTTCGAAGTATTTATAAAGAAATTGTGCTTTAAAAAATAATCCAACTTTACCATATAGTATGAATTTGGAACTATAACTTTCATACACAAATACTGTTTTAAAATTAATTTTCTTTACATCAAATAATGTCACATGTTTCTTGTACATTTTAATTAGAAACAAAAGGGATAATTTCATGTAAGAAAAATAATGTATACTGATTATTATCAAGTAACATCACTCAATTTGATTCCTTTCACATTGAAAAATATGTGTAAAGAAAGTTTAGCTAAATTAAAAGTATCTAACACAATGAAAGCTTAAAATAACTGAAAAATTTACATCACACTTTTAGTCTCACTAGTCTAAGAAAGAAACTAAATTATGTAAATGACACAAATAATCTATACAAATGTTTGCTTCAGTTTTCCTCAACTCATGTTCAGTTTTAGTAGCATTACAATAAATATTTTCATTGTATTTAAAAATTACTATTACAAATTTTGATAGTAAAAATCAGAACAGAATACTTTTTTATTTACAAGCTGAGACAAGTAGTAGGATTTATAATAAAACATTAGTAAATATAAAATTAAAGATTTCAAAAACTATAAATTATGGTCAACGCATACTTAAATATGGATATTCTGATAAAATTGTAAGAATATTAAAAAAAAAAAAATTTAAAAAATAATACATGCTCCATTTCAAATATTCAATTTTTATGAATCAAAATTTAATGTTCAATATACATTTCTTCCAAAAACTTGAGAAATAAAAAGCTCAAAATACTTTTATATATTGCAGATTAGAAATTATGTTATTATTTAAAAATATAATATTTTGAGTTTTATTTTTAAGTTCTACTTCTAAATATTCAGCAACTTTTGAAAAATTTAAGATGGTGTATTTGGAAAGGATATTTCCATATTTTGCAATTAAGATTTTATGTATCTTGTACGTAATTACTATGCAAGATACCCCATAATAAAGTAATTAAGTATTGCTTCATAAAACTATATATATATAGATATATATATATATAAAGTTGAAATACAAAACCAGGTTCTATTGCATTTATTTAACTTAGCAAACACGGCAAATGCACCAAAGAAATTCATTGTTATAAAGCTCCAAAATCAAATCCACTCCAAAATGCATCCAATTTAGCAATACTGAAAGAGAAAAGTTTGATTATAGAAAAAGCTTGATCCTTTTAGCTATGCTTAACAATGATTACAATACCAATAACAAGAAAAACTTCAGAAATCAATAAAACCTTTTTTTTATTGATTTTTTCCCCATGATGTAAGCATAGCTAAATTTGTCCAAAGCAAAGGAGCCAAAGAATAAGATTGCAAGAAAATGCTTTGACAACTAGGCAAAAATGCATATCTGTATACTTTAAAAGTTTTCAATTCTCAGTGAAAGAAAAACAATAATATAGCCAGAAAATGTTTCCAATATTGAGTAAAACTAAATATGTCTTATAAATTTGTATACATTCAAAAGAGCTATCTCAGAAATCTGAAAAAAAAGTTATTTAAAATTGCTAGCTATATTCACAACAGCATATTTAATGCTATTTATTTATTCGACGTTGCTACAATCATTAGAAAATTTTAACATTCAATATTGGAATCATAAACTATAAAAATAATTTTACGTGTTCATGAAATACATGTAATTCACCTGGATACAAAAATGTAGATCTAAATAATAATCTTAGCTTGGAGGTCAGCATGTAAAATGCAAGGTTAATGAATAGAAGTAAGAAAATACTTGGATAATGAATAAGATTATAGGTATAGAATTAATATTAAGGAATAGAGTTAGGTAAGTCCCATAATTAGAAATTTTCTACACAAACTTTTATTTTCTATTTGACTTTTTCTAAAAAATGTTAGTACAAATTTAATGTTTAAACCTTTTCACATTTTATCTAAAATATATTTAAAAAATATCATCTTGACTAGCATTTCAGACACTGATTTCAAAATCTATGTTGTTTCTTTGTTGTTTTCCCTCTAATGCTTAAACAGGAACCAGAAAATTTTAGTTACTTTTTTTTAATCTTCCCTAAATCAAAATTCAATTATAAAAAACAGAATAGTATTGTTAAATTAACAATGTTATTCTAAAAAGAATTTATTTTGTTTGAAGTCAAAATAAGTATTACAATTATTAAATATTATTTTAAAGTAAAAAATATATTGCATGGAAGTAAAAAGATAATTCCAATCAAAAGTGTATTCATTTTTTTGAAAAGCTGTAATATTTTTATTTATTTATTTTTGTTATATAGAAAAAACATTTCAATTTCTTCTCTTTAACTTTCAGAGAAATTGTTACCACTAGAGAGTGAAACAAAATCAAAGTTGGTATATAAAAGTATACAGATGCATTTTATGCTTGATTGTCATAAAAACTGCAGCAGCTGCATCAGAGCAAAGAATGGAAAACATCAAGAATTTAAGAGCAATAAATTATCGAGATGAAGCAAAAGAGAAAAAGAGGATGAGGAGGAAAGAGATTTTTAGAAATCTAATATTGAATTCATCTTTATCCATCCTCCAACCTCAGAGTCTCTGACGACCTTCTGTAGAGTTGGCCAATCGGGAATCAATTCAGCTAAAGATGGCCGACGGCTTTCACGTGATCCCCTGCGTTCACCGTTCTACAATACAACACAGGTGAACTAAATATTAAGGGATTACATATAACACACACAATCACAAATAAGGTTATTAAACTATAGTACCACAAACTACATTATAAATACATTTAATTAACAGCATTTTTTTCTCTACTCATATTAATTGAAAATCTAACAAGAAAACAACGTTTAATGTGTTAAATAAATATTATTTACAGCTGATATCATATTACACAACAAAAAAAACTGGGCATTTTAAAAAGGAATAAATCTAATACTTTTTAAAATAGGATTCAAAATTTATTTTTTTAAATCTATAATAATGATTTTTTTTTACATTGTGCTGAAAAAAATTGTCAATTAGAAAATGAGTTGTTTTAAAAATTTATTAGATTTTTGCAAAACATGTAAGAAAAAATTTGAGCTTAACCAAATTCTTTATAATATTTGGGAATATACAATATATTCCATTTCATAAACAAGGGTAAATATTTTGAAATAAAAAAAATTACAATTAGAATGATTTTTTTAAATTCAATAATTAATGAAATCATCATTTTAACATAGCTAAATTAATCAAATTGTTTTATTTAATGTGGCTAACAAAATTAAAATGGTTTTGGTAACTAAAAAAGCATGAAGAGGCATAAATAATCAATAGTTTAATTAAAATTTTCTGTATAATGATGCTGAAGTTTTTAAGATCAATTAAAAAAAATGCACACTTTTAAGTTACATAAAATACACTATTTGATTGGAAAAAAAAATGTTATTTGAAAAAAGTAGTACTTACAATGAAAAAACTATTTACAGACATTTCAGCATAAAAGTTACCATGATCATTTAGAAATAAACAACATCTACTAGATATAGTTCAAATTATATATATATGAGAAAATTCTTTTAAAGTTTTCTGTTTTGCATAAAATAATAAATTATGTATTGTGTTACTCCACATACATACTAATTCAGAATATCTCTTTAAAAATAAACTAAAACAATTTGTGTGAAAATCTTTTTTTTTTTTTTTTCCTTTTTCAGAACATAGTAAAAGTAAAAAAAAAATCTCTCTCTATGAACTAAACAATTTTATTGTAGAGTTATAAATATCAATTAATTCTAAATCCAATTCTCATTTAAATGAATTTATTTGGAAAAATATTTCCTAATTGAAAATGATTAAGAGAAATTAGTAATTCATTTAATGGGGGAAAATAAAAACTTTATTGAAATTTAAAAATTTCTTTAAAGTATGTATGAAAAATATTTTCAGTTTCATTTGTGTAAAGAAGAAGAAAAGATAAATTACATACAGGGAACAAGAAGAATGACTTTCTATTGTTGAAAAACCTATTATTTTCTGAAAAATGTCATAAAAAAATTTATTAAAAGTAGATATTTGCATTTTTATTAGTAAAAGTAATTAAAAAATACTTTTACATGAAAACTTTGTTTTAATTTATTAGCATATTTCTTAACTTTGTATTCTTTTTATATTTAAAATGCATTTCTAAAAAGAAAACAATGTTGTGATTTTAATACAATATATTGATTTTAAACATAACTATTAAACCATTTATTCAAAATTCTAATTACTAAATGTATCAAATTTTTATGTCGCTTAAATAGTAAATTTTTAAGAGTTTTTTTTTTTTCTTCCTAGTGAAAGTTATTTTAATTCATATAGCATGCAAGCATTAGTTTTAAAGGGGAGAAACCACTAAAGAAAATAAAAACAAATTTTAAAAAAAAATAATAATCAAAAAACAAAAAATTGCAAAAAAAAATATATCCGAAGAAAATTTATATTGCTTCCCTTTTATATATATATATATTTAAGGGACATTTCCTGATTAATTTGTGAATTTTTGTTGATAAATGATATTGAAAACGAAACTGTGAAATTGAAATCATGTAATGTAACAAATGAAAGGATTTTTTTTTTATTTCTATTATGAATAATTATACTATACTAATATGACCTAATTCTTACATAAGGCCATGATTTTAGAGTTTAATTATTCTTATATAAATTATTGGTTTAACAGCTGTTAGAAGCTACTTTAAATGATTTTAAAATGTACAGTGGATGAAAAATATTCAAAATGGTTTTTGAATTTTTAGGACATGTGTAATTCAGATAACTAAATTTATCATAATGTCCTGAAATAATGATATTGAATATATAATGTGACAAAAAGTAAGATACAATTGAGATTAATCAAACATAGCAGTGAAACTCTTAATGTCAAATCTCAAAATTGTTAATATTTTTCAAATTGTTGAAAAAAAATTATTTTTTAAAAGTACAGTTTTGACAAAGTACAATTTTTACTAATAAAAACATCAATATTTAGTATCTAAAAAAAGTAGACACATAAAAATTTTAAAAAGTGATTAAAAGTTTAACAAATCAACTAAAAATACACAAAACACAAACAGGACAAAAAGGGACACACAAACATCTACAGCAAATTTAAAATACAAAAAGAAAAAGCTACAATTTAAAAAATGCACACATAGAATCACAGAAAGCAGAAGTGCTTCCAAGCCAGCTGGAATCAAAATGTGCAGGATTCAAAAAATTCCTAGTTTAGCAATTGGGGATATGCTTTTGCATATGAATATTTAAGGGTCAAACCTCATCCAGGCCAAATATGTCTACTTTCGCCAGAGTAGGCCAGTCTGGAATAGCATCAGCTAAAGAAAACCTTCTGAATGTGATAGGGCTGTCCTCCTATAGTCAATTAATATGAGTCATTTGATGCACATATTGCTAATTAACTAGCAATCACATGACTAGATTTAAACATGTAAAGGCATACAGAACAAACACAGAAGGTTATGGTTACAAACATATACAACAAATTAATAATACATCTTTCTACAAAAGGATTATAATATATATATAATTTTTTTCAAGAATTTAGTTGGTTTTCTTGTATGTACATGCATAAATTCCTATCAATTGAAACAATATCATTAAGATATATCTAACCAAACTGATTGTACTACATTAGAAGTAATAAAATCAATGAACATGTGCTTTTATGATTTAAAATGCTACTATTAATAAGTTATTATTAAAAAAGTTATCTATGTAATTAAAAACAATGAGACATATAAAGAAAATATTAGTGGATACATAGTTTAAGAAATTAAAATCTCTTAGTAAAAACAAAATTTGTCAGATGGTCTAGAAAAGTCATAAAATATGAAAGATGAATATGAAAATCAAAGAAAAATAAAGCTCCACTAGTAGAAACAATAATTATAAAAACATGAATTCAAATTTTCACCTCATCTGCTTGAAAATGTTAATTCTGGAATATCAACATTAGAGATGCACTGAATATTTTAAAGCATGCATTAACATCCATTTAAATTATTAACCTAAAAAAAAAACTACATTTATGCAAAAACAAAGATTAACAAGGATGCATTTTTAATAATTGTAATTTGAATGTACGAAAAGGAAATGTTATTCAAATTTCACATAAAATGAAGAGTAAAAAAACAATTTAATAAAAATGCTTCATTCTGAAAGGGGGAAAAAAACATTATTTAGACATCTTTTTCAGAATAATTTTTAATACTCCATTTTTCTCTCCTTCAAAATTCATAAAAGTAATACAGAATATATTGCAATATAATTAATTCCATTAATAAAAATTAACAAATGATATTCCAAAGTATAACAAAAAAAATTAACAGATTACTAACAGTAAAAATTTAATAATTTTATTTGAAAGCATAAAAAGTTTTAAAATTTTAAATCATTTTTCTAAATATGTTTACATAATAAAACTTATTTAAAGCAAATTAAATACAATATTTTTAATAGAACTTCATATCCAAAAAAAAAAAAATGGTAATGTTTTATCATACAACATTTAAATGAATTTAATAATTAGATTTTTGGAAAGGATGCAAGCAATAACAAAAACATTACCTTTGTTTCACGTAATGATGGTCTTCTTTCTTTTTCTGGTGGCTTAAGATTCCAGTTGGGATCCTCTTGTTCTTCTTTCCATTTTGCATATTGTCTAAAGCGAAAAATACAGTTAAAGAAATTCATTAAAATCAGTTTCAATGCATTATGTTAAATGTAACAAAAATCATTATGGTTATTAAATGACAATTTTTTTAACAAAACACTTTATATAAAAATATAATAAAATTACAATAAGCAATGAATGAGATTTGGCTTTGAAACATTGATACAAAATGAAAAATAAAGTTGTATCAAATTTTCAAAATGATGGTATTTCCTTTTAGAACAATATTATTTTAGAATCCTTCTCTTAATATTACTCTAAAGCAATCAAATAAATTCTGAATAAAAAATAGTCAGGTTAATTCATGTAACCAAATATTTACATTACAGCAAAAATAGAAATTAAAATTATTTCAATTTACAACACTTAAACAGTTGCCCCATTTTTTTATATTTTGAATAATTATATTTGATTAAAATTTGTGCAGAATTTAATATATAATTCTTAGTAAAACAATAAAAATATATTTTAAACAGTTTTGAGCAAATAAATATTTTCCATTTTTGTAAAAAAATACCTTTTCTTCAGCATTGCTCTGAAATCCATACCACTTTCATCTGAAAAGGAGATGCCAAATTTTAATAATATTTAAAAAAAATCCCACTACATTTTCATAACATAACATTGAAAGTTACACGGACAATTTTTAAATTATAATACAACATAAAATGCTGAATGGTAAATATTTCATTGGTTTTTAAAAAAAATTAATTAATGATTCTCTAGGTATACTATATTGAATGTTTGTTTGTGATGATTTTATTCTTAGATTCTAAATTGTCAAAGTGTGAACATAACTAGTAAAACAGTTTTAGAAATACTCCATTTTGCACTTAAAACCTATGAATTTTTTTTGGATTTTATCATTCTGTTATAGTTAAAAATGTACATCCAGTTCTTATTTTTATAGCATAAATAAAAAAATATTAATAAATTGCATTTGATTACAGAATATGGATAGTTTTTATCTGACAAAGCTAAGAACATGAATAATAAAATTCCTGTTTTGATTATATTCACAGTTAATTACAGGAAATGAACTACTTTTTTGCGTGTAACATAATCAAAATTATCATTAAACCAATTATATATGCATTTACATATTCATTTACTGCATTATATATATATATCTATACATATATATACTCAACTCTTTTTTTTACACGCTAGATATGCTCCTCAAAAAAAAGGGCAACAAATACATGCAACAAATGTTAAAATTGGGAATAACAGGTCAATTGAAAAGTCCCCGGCCTACCATAGTAAAACACATTTTTTTTGGCAAAATTAGTTTTTTTTTATTCAACATAATATCCTTTAAGGGTGATACACTGATTATAGTGACCCTCCAACTTTTCGATACCATTTTTGTAGTACGATTTGTCCTTTCCTTCAAAATAGGTCTCAGTTTCGGCGATCACCTCTTCATTCGAAGAAAATTTCTTCCCAGCGAGCATTCTTTCGAGATCTAAGAACAATAATAGTCGCTGGGGACCAGATCTGGAGAACACGGTGGATGAGGAAGCAATTCGAAGCCCAATTCATGGATTTTTGCCATAGTTTTCACTGACTTGTGACACGGTGCATTGTCTTGGTGAAGCAGCACTTTCTTTTTCTTCAAATGCGGCCGTTTTTCGGCGATTTCGTCCTTCAAACGGTCCAATAACGCTATGTAATAGTCGCTGTTGATGATCCTTCCTTTTTCAAGGTAGTCAATGAAAATTATTCCATGCGCATCCCAAAATACAGACGCCATAACCTTGCCAGCCGACTGTTGCGTTTTCCCACGCTTTGGAGCGGGTTCATCGTGTGCAGTCCTCTCAGATGACTGTCGATTGGACTTTGGAGTGAAATGATGGAGCCATGTTTCATCTATTGTCACATATCGATGCAAAAACTTGGGTTTATTACGCTTCATCATCTTCAAACGCTGCTCTGAATCATCAACTCGTCCCACTTTGCACAGAGCTTTCTCATACCCAAATATTCGTGAATGATATGATGCACACGTTCAGTTGATATCTTTAGAGTGTCTGATATTTCATTCAATTTCAGTTTACGGTCATTCAAAATCATTTTGTGGATTTTTTTAATGTTTTTGTCTGTAACAACCTCTTTTGGGCATCCACTGTGTTCACCGTCTTCGGTGTTCATTTCACCACGTCTAAACTTAGCATACCAATCCTTGACGGTTGATTTTCCTGGGGCAGTGTACGAAAACTCGGCATCAAGCCAAGTTTTTGCTTCAACTGTATTTTTTCCCTTCAAAAAGCAATATTTTATCAACACGCGAAATTCCTTTTTATCCATTTTTTTTCACAATAACAAAAGTTGCTTCACTCAAAATGCTATAATTCATAAACTAATGTTCCGACAGCTGTCAAATTTATACACACATCTTTTGAGGGTTAAGGCTAACTAAAAAATATACGGATTTAATTCTAGTAGCGCCATCTATGTGTCAGGCCGGGGACTTTTCAATTGACCTGTTACGTTCCACAACTTTAAAAAATCATGTAAGATGAAAAAACTCTAAATATTTTCTCAAAAAACCATGCAAAAATAATAATAATAAAATCTATATCACGTATTTATAAAACAAAAACAATTCATTTTTATTACAAAAAAATTTTTTAATTAGTGTTCAGTGAAAATTCAATCTATAGGTACATACAAGATATCAAAATTCAAATTGAAATTGCGAATAAAACTACTAACTAATAAATATTCATTGCTACTGGATAACAAGCATGCATGTTTATTACGAACTGGATAAAAAATGCTGTCACCAGAAGATGTGTCAGACATGTCTAGCACAGCTGTTGGCTTTGATACAAATGAAGAATTTCTTTCATTATTAACAGCCTCTGTACATTGTTGTTGTTGTTTCAAAGTCTGTTATTAGTGGCTGTTTTTTTTTTTTGGTTCCTCAAGTTTCTTATATAGTTCTTGATATCCTGCTACACAAAACTTAAGATTATGTTGAAATTTTAATGCATTTTCTATGTCAGGATCATGAGTAAGAAAATGTTTCGTACTTGTATCAAATTTCAAGCCTTCGTAAATCAAACCAGCTGTTAGTAGCTGAACTTCACCTTCGACTTCATCATTATCAATTCCTTTATTATCATAAACTGTCATGAATTCGATCAAATCATCCTCATCCAAAGGGCTTTTTTAACATCCATTTTTCGACATCAGCCAAAACCTTTGCATTTGATAGAGTTATAATTTCAGAACACACAGCTGATTTTTGTACTATGAAACTTCCCCTTTTGACATATAATAGCAAAAAAAATTTCCAACAAGCATTTAAAAACGATTGATGTAACTGTTTGATGGCAAAAGAAGCAAGTGTAATACAATCCATAATCGTAATTCATCCTTCCAAAACAGCCAAATTTTTTCTTCAGCTGGATCAAAAATATGTTTAAATGTTTCCTTTATGTAGTACATTTTAAATGTTGCTATAATACCCTGATTGAGTGGCTGAATCAACAAGGTGGTATTAGGTGTTAAAAACACCATTTGAATATTTGGAAAAAATTGTATGGGGAATTCATGTGAGAACAAAAAATACGTGTAAAAAAAGATATTGGAGAACCGAGTTATTTCAAAATCCATTTAAAAAAAAGAAGAGTTGGATATATATATATATGTATATATATATACATATATAGATACATACATACATAAAGCAAAAGTGGTTATTTTCATGTGTTTCTGAATAGATGATTAGAACTAAAATAAGTTTATATTTCAATTTAAAATAAGTTTCTATTAACATAAAAACTTAATCAAATATTTAAGAGAATTAACATTTTGAAACTATTCATTATTTTTCCTAAAATATATAAGATAAATCAAAATTGAACTTACCACTTACGAAGAGACTCACTTCCTGAGAATCTTCACCAACTTCATTGTAGGCAACAATCTTATACTTTCCCTCATCCTGGGCTTTTGATTTTCTAATGCATAAAGCTACAGTGTTAGTATTTCCATCAGTAAATATTTTATACCGACCCCCTTCAAAAATTTCTGAAATCCCTTTATAGAAATGGAATTGTGGAGCTGGATTGCCTTCAACTTGGAATGATAAATATGCTGTTGCACCTGTATAAAAATATAATTGGAGTAAGCCAATATATGAAATATAAGACACATAAAAGAATCAAATAAGATAAAAATTAAAATGAACCAACAAGATTCATAAGTTTGATAGAAATCAAGTTTGTATTTAATAACTATAATAAAAAATTTCTATTAATTTCTTCCCAATATTTCTTCACTAAACCTCTATTTTCATATAATGATATGCAATTCATTAAAAAACGGAATTAAGAGGTAAAAAAAAAATAGGAATTAAAAATACCTTCAACAGCAGAATAATTTTGTTGGAAATCTAAAATGGATGGTGCACATTTTTCATCTCCTGGAATGGCTTTTAAAGGAGTGCAAGGCTTATCAATCATTTCCTGAAGTTCAGAAACACTGAAATGAGATGAATAATGAATTTATATTCAAAGAATGAAAATATCATTAAATATTTTTATCATGACATTATTAACACAAAATTATACTCCTAAAAAACAGAAAAACCCTACTTTTAAATGTATTTACTACATGCAATTCCATTTCCCACTGACTAGATCCCAATGAAGGATCCCTAGAACTTATCACATTTTATTCAGAAAATTTGCTTAATAAAATACAAGCTCAAACACAAAATATTTAAAAGAAAAAAACATACAAAGTGATTACTATATATATATATATATATTAATATCAAATTAAATAGGATATAAGCTTTTCATTACCTTCCTTTTTAAGTAAATCTATGGGTTTTTTTTTTTTTTTTTTTTTTATTTTTTTTTTTTTCATTTGTAAAGAGAGAGAATACAATAAAAAATAATAAATATTTATAATACAATAACTTTATTACTGAAATTACAACATTTTCAGAAAGATTACAACAATTTCTTTTTCATACCTCACACGTCTGGCATCAATACTTTTCCTTCTTTTTGGTTGTGCTACTTCTAATACTTCACCAGGACGAAGTTTCTTAGTTTTTCCTGTTTCATCAACAACCATTCCTTTCTAATTTATAGAGAAAACAAATATCTGAATAAAGTACAAAGGAAGTAATAATTTAAAAAGTTTTTCTTAAAGTATTTATATATCCAAGTTAGTGCTTTATAAATTAATTTAAAACAGATTCTACATCCCCAAAAATACAACTCCAACAGTTACTGTAAAATACACAATGTTCTTTTAATATTTTATATTTTAATAGTGTGGTAAGCATTTAAATATAAAACTGCAAGAGTGAAATAATGAAAAAGAACTAATTTATCTCTCTAAATAAAGATATAAGATATTTTGATGATATGTCATGCTCAAAAAAAAATTGTAATGTTTTTGATTGAAGTAGATTTATGATATATAATGCTTTGCAACAAATAAGCAATTGAAAATTTTTACATTGTGCAGCAAAATAAAAAAAATTAGATTAGATTCAAAGCAATACTAAATTTAAGCAGACCAAACCATTTTAAATAAAGTTGTTAAAGTAAGATTGTGTTTCTAAAAACAGATTTTTAAAACATAACTCATTGACTAGTAAAATTAAAGAATATGATGATTTTCCAATGCTAGAAAGAGTATTATTGACTTCTTTAAAGGTTTTAATACGCTGCCATTCAAAAAATGCATACAACTACTATAAAAAAAACATTGAATGAATATAAAACTTCAGAAATTTCAAAAACACTAATATAAAAATAGAAAGAAATTAAAAAATACTTGAGAAAGCATATGAAAATTGAGATTTTTATTATGTTTGAAATTTTAATTGTGCATAATTATTACCCAAAGCATGTACATGTCATAACACTTTAGGAAACAAAGTAAAAAAAATGAATAAAAAATTATTCATTCATGTATTCACCCTTTAAATATCTCCAAAGAGAAAGAAAACGCCATTAGATAAGTATTAATTAATTATATATGTGTGTGTGTATATTATATATATACCCACAGTTACAAATCCACTATTTCATTCATTTCTTCATATTCCTCTTAAATTTCATAAATATGAGTTAATGAACAACTTTTAAAATAAAATGTACCATTTTTAAGATAACATTTTAAAATAATAATAAAGAAAAAACTTTCATAATTTTTAGTATTTTGTGCAACAAAAATAAACTTCACACAAAAACTGCTCAAAATGAAATTGCCTGTCTTATTTTTGGAACATACTATTCCAAGAATTATAGACATTTAAATAATAAACCTGATAGTTAGTATAAGCATAACAGATAAAAGTTTCATGATTTAAACACAGAAATCAAATTCATTCTAATTCATTTTAATCATTACCTTAATTTTATGAAAATCTTTTAATACAGAGTTATTTTTTTATAACACAGTACTTTTTTATGCAAAGTTAGTTTTTTCTGCAGAAGTATAATTTGAATTTGAAGGTTAAACTTTTTTTAATTATATATATTTGATAAAGTTTTTTAATTTTTATAAAAATCTTATTTCTGCATATTATAAGAAACTTATCTCAGTTAAATCAACTTTCAGTGTTTTAACTGTAAAAAACATATGTGAATAAATTTATTAAGAGTTAACATAATACACCTGTAATGTTGCTTTAATTAATAAAATCATATAAAAAAATGATTCTTACAAATTATCTAAAAAAACATTAATTTTATCAGAATAAATTGTGAAATATACAACAAAATATTTTTAAATTACACAAAATAGATCAAAATGTATTGAATTTGTAGCAAGGTAAAAATATTTATGATTAACATTTAAATGTTAATTAAGAATTACAATTAGGGACTGTAGCATCTTATACAACACACTTTTCAAATTTATTTTAGAAACACACTTCATATTTCCCAAAGTAATATTTTAATGTCATAAAATTACAGTTTAAATAAAATAGCATTAATGGTTTTATATTTAATAAAACATTCTCTTTGCTATACATTAAGCCTTTAAATAACAAATTTGGGAACTATATAAAAAATAATTAAATCTGAATGCCTTGACAGAATTCTCAGATAATTATTTCAATATACTGTTTCTTTCATGGTTTATCTCCTTATTTTAATTTAAAAACAATTTCATTTAATTTTGTTTTAATGTTTAGTTGACTATGCACACTACATGTTTGAAATTAAAAAATAATTTTTACCCATTCATAAATCTTTTTTCACTTAACAATCCTAAAAGAAAATCCAAAAATTTAAAGAAAATCAATAAATTTATTACAAATGTTAGTTTATGATACATTACAAATAGTTATTTCAGTCAAATTCATATTTGTATCGAAAAACATCTTCCATTACTCTCACATTTATTTTTGGCTTTTTGGGTCTTTTTTTCTTTTCAAATTTATTTTTTGGATTTCTGTTTCTAAAATTTTTTTCAATTTATATTTTTAATATGTTTGCTAATGGGGATAGTTAGGCATATAATTCTAGAAAAACCCAACATCACAGTCTAAATTCTGGTACAACATTCAATACATTGTTCACCATTTTTGTTTTTTTTTGGGGGGGGAGGGTCAAAAAAGCATGTTTTTCATATATATATAATTATACAGGAGTTAACCAAGTTGTAACACAATAATTTATTTATTCGGTTGGAGAATGGATCTAAAGAGCATGCTAACAAGGCTTGTCTGTCCCCCTACCCCACATACACAAACCAGAAACAACAAATTGGATCACAAACATATCCTTTTGAATTTCTTAGTCTTAATTTTCATAGCTTATTTATAGTTCCTTTGCACAGTAAAAGTTATTTATGCTTTTCAATTCTTTATTATTTGAATTTCAATTTTGCATTACATTACAGTTAGAATTTAAGCAAATAAAAATATTGGTATTAATAATCACTATTTTTCTTCAATCAAAAATGTATAAAAAAAACATGTTGCAAACTAGTATAAAACCAACATCTCTATTTCATATTTTTTATAAATAAACTATTAATAATAATCATTGATAAAATAATGAATGGTAAATTGTTGTACAAATTTATAATAGAATCCAATAGCAAAAAAAGTAATTTTGAAAATTGTTTTCAGTGATTCAAATTCACAAATATGTATTCCTTTCACAAAAAATATTTTTATCATTTAATATTTAGATCAAATAAACGTTTAGGAGTAATATACATAGAGAAAGAAAGAGAGATGGCCATTCCAATTTTTTTTTTTTTTTTTTTTTTTCTGTATTAAAAAAATTCAATAAGCAAACAAAAATTGCTTACAATATTTCAGAAAAACTAGTCGCAATTTAAAATGTTCATTTGTTAAATAGACAGATCCATTTACTTTATAGGTATTTTTCCATTACAATCATACCATTTGTTGCTTTTCTTGTCTTGGTGAACTTAATAAGAACAATACATCACCAGTTTGGCTTGGTTTCTTTCTTGGCGATAGTTGTATTATTAACTATGTCAATTCAATTCTCAATTTTCAGCCCTTCCAAGAAAACTACACAAGTATATATTTTGATTACAAGTATACTTATTTTCCAATATTTTTATTCTTATTTAATAGAATTCCTGTATTGAATATCAAAGTTTATAACAAATATCAAAATTTATAATGAATATCAAATTTTGGGATTTTCCATAGTGATTTGAGTGCATGTGAACATGGGGTTTTATACAAAAGCCACACCCATAGTGACTTGAATACAAATGGACTATGTAGAATTCATTCTGGATGAAGAGTGAATGGTATTTGTATACTATCATGGTTTGTTGGGTTATACATTATTTTCATTACTGCCATATAATTAATTAACATAAGAATTTATATTCATAGTTTTGCAAAAGACAACTGCTGAATAAGAACCTATTAAGGAAAATTATTCTAACTATTTTGTTGATTTGGACACTCAATGTTATACACATTCTGTTGAATGCTTTTGGGATATTGTAAGATGATGGAATAAATGCCAGAAAAGAATACTGTTCTATAAACATTTGGATTCTTATTTAACAGAATTCCTGTGGCATCACATGAATTCAAAAGAGCAAATTTTTCTACATTAGGTATCACTTTTCAATTTAAGCCTGTTTAGTGTAATACACTTCCCCCCCCCCTTAAATGTTCAAATTTTCATCATATTTGTGTTTAGGATACTTATTACTTATACACAAGAAGTACACATATTTTTTCTCGAATTCACTCTTTTTTGTTTTTCTTTTGGAAGAAATAGAAGTTGAATATAGTTAAATGAAAGCTTAATATCACAGAAAGAAACAAGTCAAAATGCACCAATTTTGCACTGAAATTTATAATACGGTTATAATAGAAAAGCACAATTTTAATTACTTTACCTAATAATATAATAATATCAAGCTCATCAATCCGAAGTTTTGAAAGAATTTATATTTTTAAAAATCAACTTCATATATTAAATATAATGTTCCAAATGAGCTGTAGTTCTTAATCAAAATCTGTTATTGATATTTACATCTGAAAAACATCCATTGAAACCTTAGACACTCAAAATTTTATCATTTAAATGCATTTAAACACTTTCTCACTTTCAATGGAGATAAATCTATAATTTCATCCTCATATAGAAAGCCATCAGTGTAAAATGATAATTCACTATGATATATTTCTAAAAGTATTGCTTGAAATCATTGATACAGAGCTTTTGCAGAACATTTATTTTAGCAAAATAATTTATTGCGAAGTCCAAATATATTCAGAATTATTTAATTAAAGTTTATATTTTAAAACTATTATTATTTGTGATTTAAATTCTTTACTTTCACTTATCTAAATGAAAACAAAATAATATTTTAAACAGTGCTTTAAAATTTTTTAAAAGGGAGAAAAAACACAGGATTAAGAACATTCCCTACATGTGTAAAATTCGATTCACCCATGAAAGTTGGCACAATTCCAACAAAACTTACAACAATTATTTTCAATACAAATTACACTAAACCAAATATAGTTTAATGACATTTTTCCATTTGAAATAAATGGTCAACAGGATTTTACAATATTGCAAAAATTCTTATTCATACAAATGTACAAAGCTTATTTTCTGTCATCAAATATGCGTCTTATTGTCCTTTTATGAATAGTAAGGTTAGATTTTGGTTGGTAAAAAATATTACTTGGCAAATTTGAGTAAGAATGCTCATAAGACAGACCATCAATAAAACAAAATATAATAATAGTATTACTCCAATTTTGTACATAATTCTTTTTCAAATTATTCTACCATATAATCCAATTATATTTTCAGACAATGATTTTATGATCAAAAGAAAGTGCTAAAAAATTAACTATTCACAGTATATTAATTTATGTGAATATCAAAATTTGATACTTTTCTACTCAGTTCCTGTACTTAGAAATGTGAATTTGTCTCCATTTTAAAACATATAAAATAATTTTAAAAATACTTACATAATATTTTCAGTGGCATGATAATACAGAAGAAAAATTAAAATAATTCATGCTAAGATTATGCATGAAGTGAGGTAGGTTGTGGAAGATAGACCTGGAAAAGCTTAAAAATTCATGCAAAAGAGCAGTAAAGAAAAATATTAAGAAGATACAAAGATAAAAATATAAAGTATTTATGCCAAAAGTAAAAAAAAGAAACAGAGGGGAAAGGGTAACATGAAAAGGGAAAATACAATTAACAAATAATTATATAGAGCATTGCAATGATTTATTAAAATTCTTTTTATAAGCATACATCACATGCATACTTTTAATCTTTAACTCATTGTAACTAGTAACAAATTGGAAACTAATGATGAATGATATACATTTAAAAATTCCACTGTTAAAAAATTCATAGCTCTTTAAATTAATTATTTTTAAAACAAAATATAAATGCTAAAAATTTATTCAAGTAAAAGTTTCTTTCATATTTATTTTTAAAGGTTATCACATTAAGAACATTTGCACAACAGATGTACTCAATAAAAATTACATACTTTAACCAAGTAAATGTGCTTTTAAATAAGAACAGAAAATACATAGGATAATAGGTAAAAATAAAAATACGCATTTTTCATAAATTAAAAAAAAATTACTCAATGGAATTTACATATTTCTTAACGTGAAACATTTAAAAAGGTGACATTCTTTGGGAATTACAAAAGAGGTGACTGGGAAGAGTGTTTACAATCATAAAAGTTAGATAAACATGCTTTTGCATTCTAAATGCATTAGTCACACAAACAAATAACAAAGCTTTAAAAAAAACATTCAAAAGATTTTTGTAAAAAAACACCACAGCATTAATAAGACAGATGAAAATTAAAAAGCAGCAAAAATAAATGTGCTGTAGAATAAAAGATATAAAATTGTATCACTAAATGAAAAATGTGAAAAAGAAATATTTAAATGTTTTGATCATGTAACAAATGAATAATAATTTATGTCTATCTTTATATAAAATATACTTCATTAATAATATCAAAAGTAAAAAAGAAACAAAAAGATTGTTGGCAAAAATAAATATATGTTGAATAATACTATGTTAGAAACAATACTTGCAGCCCTAGAAGCTGCTTCATTATAAACACACTTTCACATCTGAGTTCAACACTTTGTTGTTGGACATTAAATTAAACAAATCTAATATATGTTAGGTACAATATACACTGAAAACAATTTTCTATTTCTACAAAAACACAATAAATAAATTTACAGGTGATGTGGTCATTAAATTTCCCAAAGATTATACATTATTTACTACATCTGTTGGGAAAATTATAAACTAAAAATATCAGCATGGGAATCAGTAAATAATATTTCTATATGCTTTCTATTTTAATTTAAGTAATGAAAAAGATGCATTAAAAATACACATTTTGAAAAATATTTACATTAATATTTTAATTGAAATTACATTTAAGAATCAATTTATTGTAATATTATTCTCAGTTTATCAATTATAGTAAAGTATATATTTTTATAATATTAAAAAATTATTATTACTCTGGATTTATTTTAATACATTGAATTTTTCTCATAAGAAACAAAATTTTATAATAAAAATATGTATGAACTGTAATTTAAAATCTAGTCTGAAGAGAAAACAAACACATATTTAAATGTATCATTTATTGGAGTAGAATGTATCCAACAAAAGTAGTTAAGTTTTTTTTTATTATTTTAATTATGTTTCTAATTACATACATTTAAGAAAAAAGGAATGTTAAAATAAAATACAAAAATACTACCCAAAATTTTAATATTAATCACAGAATAATTACATTGAGATAATAATAAAAAAAAAAACCAAGGGAAAAAACTCAGTACTGTTCCATATTTAATTAATTGATAAAATTATCCAAATTAAAAAAAAGTTTAATTCATTCTATGTTCTTGCATAAAAGAACTAAGCTATAAAAGTTTCATTTTTATCCCACTTTTAGAGGAGGAGGGTACAGGGGAGTATTTCACATTTTCAATTACACTGAAAGGACACATATATATGACCACATATTTCACAAACATTAATAAACACAGATACATATAAATATAAAATTTAAATATTTAATGTTTGATTAAAAATTAAGTGACGAAAATAATAATAATAATAATAAAAAAAAAAAAAACCAGGTCTTGCTCTTAAACAACCCACCTCATCAGCAATAATGATAGAGCCCCTTCTGGAACCTCCAGGACTCGGAATATCCACATATGAACCTCTACGACTGCCAAATCCAGGGATAGAACTTACATCTGCAGATGCTTTTCGGGATCCAGGTTCAGGGGATGGTTCTTTAATTACAACAGGCACTTGTGGAACTTTCTTTGCAGGTTCTTCAACTGAAATTTGGGGCACAGTTGTTTGTTTAGTAGCAACAGTCTTTTTTTCTTCAACTTTAATAGCTTTCTTTTCCTCCTTTAAATAAAATAGAAAATGAATACAAATTTTGCCATAAAACATTTTTAATTTTTCCACAGAAATGTTGTCAAATGTCAAAATTCCTTCCTGTTCATTTTGATTAAATTTGTTACAAATCTTTCAAATGCAAAATACATCATGTTTTCCTAAAAGAATATAAATTCCAATGTAATTATGTAAAATGAACTTAGAATAAACGAAATTCTAAACATTTCAAGAACAGGTGGTCTTTTTACACAAAGTAAAATCCAATATCAGAATATGATCACTAGATTTAATAAATTTATCAATACTTATCAATTAAAATATGTATTATAAAATAAGGAAATTTATGCACTGCATAAAAGGAAAAACATTATTATGCAAGAAAAAAATTTTTTAGGTGATCTTAAATAATTATAAATTTAAAAAATACAAAGGTTTAATTATTTAAAGAAGTATATATAAAACTGCTTTAATAGGACTGGAACAAATGCTTAACACAGAAATACAAATTTTCATTTTCATTTATAGCAGTAGACATCTTTTAAATTAAAAATCATTAAATGTGATTGAAAAATATAACCAAGAAAATATTAAGATTTGATGATAAATGCATGAATTTTTCTTTATCATGCATATGATTAATCAATAAGGTGAATAAAAATCGGCTTTTAACATTTTTTTGATAAGCATTAGTGATTTCTTAACAAAATATAGTTACTTTTGTTTCTACTTTCAATGATTCTTTCTTTATAGATTTTTGCTCAACCTTTGTTTCTTCTTTTTTTTCAACTTTTAATTCTTCTTTTTTCTCTATTTTTAATGTTTCCTTTTTCTCTACTTTTACTTCTTTCTTCTCCTCTTTTTTCTCTATTTTCTTTTCTTCCTTTTTCTCTACTTTCTTTTCTTCCTTTTTCTCCTCGACTTTTTTCTTTTCTAAAAATAAAAATCACAAAGCAACCATTTTAATATTTGAACTACCTATTTAAGTTACTTTTTATTCTAACTTTCAATTTAAATATCATTTTTTAAATGCGTAAAATCAAAAATGTAATATGCACTGGTAAAAACAAAAATGTCATGAGCATAAAAGGGTAGGTGAATTCAAATTCTTGACACCCATAAAAAACGTAGATATATTCATATTATTTAAAATAAATGTGGAAGACAATTATGTAAATTTTATAAAATATATTCAACAAAATTTTCATTGATAATAAATTATAATTAAATTAGTACTAAAGATAAAAAATTATTTATTATTCTTTGATAATAAATTACAATTAAATTAATGAAAAAAAAAAGCTTTTAAAAAAAAGAAATAATCTTCAGTGTAAGCATTTGAGAATGATTACTCATTGTAAATACTAATTAACCATTGAGAAGATGGAGATAAAGGTTCTATATAATTTTTTTACATGTAATGAGGTAGAAATGTTATAAACCTTCTTCATATTTCAATAGTTATAATTTTGATAATAATATGTCAAAAGCAAACAAATCATCAGAATTTTATTAATACATAACTCACATTTTTTAAAATAATCTTTCATAAATTCTGACTCTGACAAAAGATTTATTGATTACAAATTTGTGAGAAATTTGTTCAGGATAAAACTGTATAATGGTAATAATGCTATATTAGTAAAAAGCCTATTTTTGAAAATAAATTTCAATTTAAAATTTTCTTTAAAAATACATATATTTTATTGATTATATATTTTATTTTCTTAGTTGATTCCAGTTTAAAGTTTTTAATAATTATTACAGCATTCATTTCAACTTTTTTTAAAATAATGCAAGTAAGTGAAATGGATTTTTCAAAATTCTAATTTGAATCCAAAAAAATTACCAGTGGCACACGCAGTAAACTTCTACTAACAAGTTCAATTTTAAATAGTTACATCCTTATTTAATTTTCTTTGATTCAAAACAGTTGAATGAATCAGTAAAATGAAATGCCCTTTCTCACAACCGAGTTTCAATTTATCACTATCTTCAAACAGAAGCATTTACAAGAATAAAGACTATTTAAATTGAAACTTTAATTTACATCACACTAAAACTAATTAATTTCAAAGTTGTAAATAACTAGGAAATGTTTTTAAATAAATAATAAGAGATAAAACTTTTCAGTTTTTTATTTTAAAAAATTTAGAATTATTCAATGAATAATTTTTATTTTAAAAATTGTGTTATTTATTAAATTGATTTCTGCTTCAAAAATTAACCCTAATCATAAAAAAAAAAATTAAAAATTTTTCTAATTTTCAGGCTATTGAAAGCATATGCAAACAAATTTAGAGTTTTATTCAAATTATAAATGCATAGAGAAAAAACATTTACAAGAATCTTACATTATTATTGTGTATGATTTAAATATTAAAACATAAAGTAAATTTTTTTACAAAAAAAAAAAAAAAAGGAAGGAAAGGAAACGAGTAAAATATTATACTTAAATTATACCGACCTTCAACTGTCAACTGAGCTGAACTTTCTGTTTTGCCAAATTCATTGGTAAATTCAACCTTATAGCTGCCAGAGGATGAAATTGTTGTCTGCGTAATGGTCAAAGAAGCAGTTGTACCATCAAAACTCATTTTCAAGTCTTTTGATTCCTTGATAACTTGTGATCCTCTGAAAAGAAAATTTAAAAATCCATTCATCACAAATACACATGTTCACGTAAAAATACTTCATTCACAATAGTTTATTAGCTACTGTACAGCTAATTTCAGATTTGAATAATAATATAGTAAGTTTTTATTGCAAAAGTTAATCATTCCGATATAGCTTTTTAACACATTTTTCTTAAGTATAGCATATTTGTAACAAAGGGACACAAATAGGTATTAAAATGTATAAAACTGATACTGCACTAAAAAAAAATTGTAATTTTTTATTACTTGAATTTTTCTTAAGATACAATATATAGTTTATGTTCTTCTTTTTAAAAAGCATATAATTGAATTTATACACATTTATAACAGGTCAATTGAAAAGTCCCCGGCCTGATACATAGATGGCGCTACTAGAATTAAATCCATATGTTTTTTAGTTAGTCCTAACCCTCAAAAGATGCGTGTATAAATTTGATAGATGTCGGATCATTAGTTTGTGAATTATAGCATTTTGAGTGAAGCAACTTTTGTTATTGTGAAAAAAATGGATAAAAAGGAATTTCGCGTGTTGATAAAATATTGCTTTTTGAAAGGAAAAAATACAGTTGAAGCAAAAACTTGGCATGATGCCGAGTTTTCGTACACTGCCCCAGGAAAATCAACTGTCAAGGATTGGTATGCTAAGTTTAGACGTGGTGAAATGAGCACCGAAGACGGTGAACGCAGTGGACGCCCAAAAGAGGTTGTTACAGACAAAAACATTAAAAAAATCCACAAAATGATTTTGAATGACCGTAAACTGAAATTGAATGAAATATCAGACACTCTAAAGATATCAACTGAACGTGTGCATCATATCATTCACGAATATTTGGGTGTGAGAAAGCTCTGTGCAAAGTGGGACGAGTTGATGATTCAGAGCAGCGTTTGAAGATGATGAAGCGTAATAAACCCAAGTTTTTGCATCGATATGTGACAATAGATGAAACATGGCTCCATCATTTCACTCCAAAGTCCAATCGACAGTCATCCGAGAGGACTGCACACGATGAACCCGCTCCAAAGCGTGGGAAAAAGCAACAGTCGGCTGGCAAGGTTATGGCATCTGTATTTTGGGATGCGCATGGAATAATTTTCATTGACTACCTTGGAAAAGGAAGGATCATCAACAGCGACTATTACATAGCGTTATTGGACCGTTTGAAGGACGAAATCGCCGAAAAACGGCCGCATTTGAAGAAAAAGAAAGTGCTGCTTCACCAAGACAATGCACCGTGTCACAAGTCAGTGAAAACTATGGCAAAAATCCATGAATTGGGCTTCGAATTGCTTCCTCATCCACCGTGTTCTCCAGATCTGGTCCCCAGCGACTATTATTGTTCTTAGATCTCGAAAGAATGCTCGCTGGGAAGAAATTTTCTTCGAATGAAGAGGTGATCGCCGAAACTGAGACCTATTTTGAAGGAAAGGACAAATCGTACTACAAAAATGGTATCGAAAAGTTGGAGTGTCACTATAATCAGTGTATCACCCTTAAAGGAAATTATGTTGAATAAAAAAAACTAATTTTGCCAAAAAAAATGTGTTTTACTATGGTAGGCTGAGGACTTTTCAATTGACCTGTTAATTATATTAAAATTATTTACTCATTTATTAATAAGAATGAATTCAACTTTCATTTTGAAATTCAATGGATTTAAAAGTGAGGGAGAAAATCATTTTTAATAAAAAGTATATATATGTGTGTGTTAGTATAATTTCATTTTCTTTTCAATCTCATGAAAATTCTTTACATATTATTATTATTGAAAATGAGATTTTCTCCCTCTCTCTCTACATATATACCACACACGAGACAACAATTTAAATAATTAAAGCAAATATTATAATACAAAAACTAATTATTTACATACATTTAGACACTTATTTGAGTACCTTAAATTGTAATAAAATAAATTACATTCACATGAAAAATATTTGTTAAAAACACACACAAAAAATTCTTGGATGAGTTTTAATTTATACTATTAATATAAAAGTATATTAACTATTATTAATTGCTTGAAACAAAATTAACAGCCCATTCATTTTTGTAGCTCATAAAAAATTTACTCACTTGTACCATGACACAGTTGTTTTTGTTTTAGATTCAATTTTGCATACAAAATCTGTACTCTTCCCAGCTTCGACAGTCTAAAAATAAACAGAAAATTTGAATTTTAGATGGACTTAAAAAAAATAATGATATTACAAATCACAAAAGGATAGTGCTTACTTGTGACTTTAATTCCTGCATGATCTTTGGTTTCTCTCCTGTTGGTTTTCTAAAGGGAAAAAAATACATATATTGATGACCTTATAGATTTAAAAATAATTTCAATCCAGAATTTAAATGGAATTCAATATTTTATCTATCTTGTTTAAATCTGATTAAAACTAATAAAATTCTTATGAAACAATTTTTTTAGCTATTAACCTAAAAATATGTTAATAATAGGATTATTAGTAATATATTTGCCATGAGATATAATTGCTATTAACCATATTAATAAAGTTAGTTTCTTTGATAGCAATTTAAGCTTAAATATTTATAGAAATATACTAGACAATTTCTAACTTAGAAATAACCATGCCTCTAAATTTTCAAAATTATTTAAATAAGTTCTATATTACTAGTAGAAAGGCTGTTAATCCTATTAATTTTTAAAAAGAAAATAAAATTATAAAATACATAAAATGAAATTAATTTTTAAATTATAATTTAGTTAAATTTTTTTCATTTATGAAATTTTTATTTTTTGCTCTATTTGTAATTATATTCAGTTACGTTTCATTCTGACATTATTTGGAAGACAGCATTGCTATATTTTGCTGTTTTAATTCATTCCCTTAGAGAGAGGGTGGTCTACCATGTTTGCTAAATTTTTTCATCTGGTGATATGATCCCATAGGATTTTTTTACATTGGTGAATATTTTTTGTATTTTTGGTTCTTTTAGTTATATTCTGTTTAGATATTTTGTATTTCTATGGTTTTGCTTGGTTGTCCTTTGCTTAATTGTTTATATAATTAAATTGTTTGTTTTCATCTCTGTTCAAATGCAACTTTGGTTAAACAACCATTTTTTCAATAATAATATATTTTGTTTGTAGAGATAGTTTGATCAATAATTATAGAATAACCTAGCATAACAGTCTAAACCCTGTTATACAACAAACTGTGTAACAAAGATATATGACATTTTTTCTTTTTATTTATTTTTATTTTTTGACATAGTCTGCTTGCAAGTCTACACACTTCTCTCAGCGATGCTCTCATCACTTTAACCCACCCAAATAGTATTACTGTCTCTGTAAAATAATTGTCTACGAAGGTGATGTCCTCCACATTTGACAAAAATCTCTGTCCTCCAAACTCAATTTTTCAATTAGAGAACAAAAAGAAAAGGACTAGATCTGGTGAGTAAGGAGGGCAGTCAAGTAGTTCAAACCGTTATTTATGGATTTTCACCTTGGCAACCATTGAGGTATGAGACGGTGCATTTTCTTGGTGATACATTTTTTTCCCCACAAATGTGACAGTTTTTCCATGATTTCTACTTTCAGTTTGTAAAGAAATGATGTGCAGTATGCTCTAGTAATGGTTCTTCTTGTTTGAAGATAATTGATTAAAGTAATTCCATGACTATCCCAACAAAACACCCGTCATCACTTTCCCAGCTGAAAAAACAGTTTGAGCTTTTTTGGAACGGCAACGGCCAAAAATTATGAAGTTCCTAATAAAATTATTATAATTTACCCTCTCATCAGAATTAATTTAAGTTAAAGAGTATAATTTGTTAAGTTTTCTGAATTATTAATTTGCTATCAAAATTAGGATCAAGGCAGTGAAAGCCTGAGATATCAGCAGAGTGAGGAACTGCTGATATAATCTAGACCAAATTGCGATTGTGACACTACAGCAGTAGGCTAATGAAATGCCTACTGCATTGGTCAGAGAGCAAAAGGGGCAGGACTTCAGTTCGGAGACGAAAATCGATTCCAAAAAACCTGTCGTCCATGGGATTTTGAGGATGATAAAATAGTTTAAATTAAATGAGATTTTTATTAAGTGCTATTGTCGATGCCAATTTAGGAGATATAATGATGGCCAGAAAATGGTTTAGATTTTAAAACATGAGGAGAATGAGGTTTGAAAAGGCAGTTTCATTTGATTTTACCAGCGCCACTAGTGACGCCTGGTGTCTCTAAAAGTACAAATTCAATGGTTCTATTGTAAAAATTTTAAATCTATAGAATAAAAAGATATTAAAATTTAGGAAAGTTATCGATATTTATTTGCGAAGCACAACGTAACTATTCATGGGTTGCAAATAGAGAGTTTAGTCCTTCAAAATTTAAAAAATAATTTTTTTTTGGAACCAATTCCCTTTTTGCAGTCCACTGTTTTGATGGTATTTTTATTTCGGAGGTATAATGATGTATTTAGGTTTCAACTACAGTAATTAATCGGTGCCAAAACTCTGATTTATTGCCCCTAAATTGCGCCAATAGAGCGTTGGAAATGATCACGTTTTTAGTCTAATGTGAGCAAACGCAGCACCAAATGTGTAGACACTTTCTCATGCCTAAATCTTGATTCAATATGTAATAAACATGTTTTTTGGACATATTCATAGTCTCTGCTAAGTCTCACTTAAACCTGATGGTTGTCTAGCACCTTAAGGTGAACTTTAGCAATGTTATCATCAGTAGTTGCAGCTTTTGGAAGTCTTGAATGTTCATCATCACTAAAAGATGGTGCAGAGTCTCTGTACAAAGCATCCAACTCATCTTTGATTTGTGTAGGCGCTATTGCCTTTCAAAAACAAATATTTAATGACAACTTGATACTCAAATTTTTCCATTTTCACAAAAAACACTTACATTAACTAGTTCAAACAATTGTCAAACAACTATGTGTTCAAAATGGCTGAAATGTTGGTGAATACCTGTTAAAAGATGCGCAACTATAATCCCTAGCTTTTATTAATGAGTGCTGCCATCTTCACATTAAGGTATGAAACTTTTCAGACCGCCCTCATATTAATATTGAATAAATGCATCATTGCTTGCAGATAATAGAGAACATTATTTAAAATGTACGTAAACTTTTTCTCTCAAAAAATTATGTATTTCTAAAATATCTGCTTTGAAACATTTCAGCTTAACTTGGATGTGCAAAAAAAGTGAAATATAAAGTAAAATAATAAATTTATAATTTCAAAATATTATTAAATTTAAAGATAAATGCAGCATTTTTTTTATATTAATCTATTTAGAATTTCATAAACATTAAAAAACATCAATAAAAAATACAATGATTTTTTTAACAAATTTGGGTGTTATGTAAGGAGTTTACTACAAACTATACTAGATAGCAAATGATTGTAAGGCAATTTAGGATGTTACAAATAAAAATTTCATGTTTAGAAGATATACAAGATTCCTCTAAAATATAGTATTAAGAAGTACTTGCATTTAATTATTTTAGGCAATTTATAATAACAATCTACAATAGTGAATAAGCTTACTAGCTTTTTATTTTAAAATTTTACAAATCATTTAATATATTCACAAATAATGTAGCAATTTTCTTGAGTGTTATAAAAATTTAATATCTACCACATTAACAAAATGTTAACATTTAGCTATAATTCATAAGAAAAATTTTTACTTCTTTTCTGGTTCTTTCTTTTCAGGTTTTTTCTCTTCTGTAAAAAAAAATGTTTGAATTTACTTCTAATTGACATGTGATAAAAATCCAGCATTAATTTTATTAGTTCATATATAAATTCTAAGGAATTTTAGTAAAAAGGAAAATAAAACAAAAGTCATACAATTATCATAACAGATGGGCAGATATGAAATTATAACAACAAAGAAGACTGAATAAGAAAGAGAAAAAATATCATCTTATTAAAAAAATAAGTCATTTTCAGGCAAAAAAAAACATGGTGCAAAATTTTAAAAAATCCAAAAGAATATTTTTGCATTCATAAACAATAATTAACCTTCAATGTCAACTTGCACAGCTGTTGAAGTGATTTCTCCTTTCTCATTCTTAGCAACCATTTTATAATTTCCTTTATCATCTCCAGTAGGTTTGTCAATTTCCAATGCAACTGCAAATTCACCCTTGGTGATTTCTGTAATTCGAACTGTGTGCTTGCTACTTTCTGATACCATACTGCTTTCTTTGTACCAAGTACATTTTGGTTTAGAGACTGAAGCAACTCTGCACTCAATTACTACTTTCTTGTGAATTTCTTTTCGAATAATCTTGGGTTTTTCTTTTATTACAGGAGCCACTAAAATGATAATAAAACAATGGTATTAAAATGCCATTCAAATTCATAGTATTGAAGATTTGCTCATGTAACAGCTTTATGTGTGCAAAGAATCTATTAAAAATACTGTTACTGCATTAGAAAATCATACATTTATTGATTGAAAGTAAAAATAAATTTTGATATAGCAGATGGTTAATATATATAGAGAGAGAGAGACTTTTTTAGTGTAATCCTATCAATACACATAAGAATACAATGTCTAACAAAATTAAATGTTTGTGTTAGCCTATTCTTCTTAACACTACCAGCTGATACACCCATTCTTCGCATGGATGAATTGAAAAATTGAACAATTTAGATAGAAGGAAAAGTTTCTTTAATGAGGACCAACTTTTAAATATAATTTTAAGTGAAGAGAAAATTAGCCTCCTAGGAAAGAATAATTTAATGTATGAAATAGAAAAGTGAAATAAATTTAAATCCAATGAGGCTAATTTTGCAATTTTTAAAATCTTGCCAATTTCTGGGGTTAAACTGTATTTAAATCCTCATTATGAACCAAACTAAAAAAATAAATTAGTGATTTTACAGAATGTTGAATATTTAGCAAAGAGAAATTCAATTGACAATTTAAAATTCGAAAAGAAAGCATGATAAACTCAGACAATACAATTCACTAAAATTGACAAATCAGAAATTTCAATTCGAATTCACTACATCGACAAATAAAACATTCAATTAGAACTGAGAGAAAAAATATGATTATCTGAGGTAATACAATTTACTAAAAATGGCAAATAAGATATTTCTTTTACAACTGAAAGAGAAAGTAAGGCTTAGCTGGAATCAACACTTGGAATAAATTTGACCAATAAAAATAACAATAAAATTAATAAAAATTTCAACAGGTGAACTAAAAAAAAAAGTAAGCAGGCAATCTAAAATACAAAAAAGAGAAGAAAGAATAATGATAATTTTAAAAAGTTTTCATAAAGCAGTAATTTTAACAATTGTAATCTCTACCATTTCAACATAGAAAACTATTGCAAATAAAAAAAATTTAAAAAAAACTTTTTCAGAGAATTTTTTTATGTGCTTTTTCAAATAATATTCTTTTGAGACCAGGAATTTACTCAAAAAACAATAGTAATTATTTACAAATAGTTAAAGGAATCGTAATAATTCTTTTAGAAATAGCAAATTATTAAAAAAATCAAATTATTTGTCAGAAGATACACTATGACAACACACATAACATACATGAAATTTAAAACAGAACTTCATAAAATCAATAAGATGAATTTAAAAAAAAAAATGGCTTCATGGTGCACACTATCAGTATTCACAGATTCTAAGAACAGAAATTCATACTCGTGTTTTCGTTATTTCTGCTATGCTGTCAACAAAATCAGAATCTTTTTTTCAATATGATCATGTAGAGTGAAAGGAAATTCACTTTAAACTTAAATTTTAAAATATTAACAAGGAATTTTGGAAAAACAGCTCAGGGGCACACACTATCAACAGTCAAGATTCTTTGTACCAAATTTTATGGTCCTGCATCTTCTAATCTTTTTGCATACCTCCAACAAAAATAGCAAATTCTTCCTTTTATTAATATAGATTCATATTTAAACATACAATAATCAAAAGGTACTAAATACTCCTGACATATATTTTTTGATTTACACTGCTCTCTTTACTCAACAACAAAACTAGATCATGAATTTAATAGTTTACCACTAATTCAACAAAAAAGGTAATAAAAAAAAAAAAAAAAAAAAAAAAAACCAAATTCACATGCAAGAGAGAATGAGAAAAAACTTACATTCAATATTAAGTGTCAAATTTGCATTACTTTCTCCATGAACATTTTTAACATTGCACTTATATAAACCAGCATCTGTAAACTCTAAATTCTGCAAGAGAAAATTCATTAAATTTAATTAATTTTAAAAACAGAAAATTGAATTAAAATACAGCAGTAAATTGATTAAACAAATTCATTAGATGTTTAAAAAATGCTAAAACATTTTTTACTAAATTTATTAATAAAGCTGGAGTAATAATTAAATAACAGTCATTCATTACTCAACTCAGTGAGTAATATTGCTTAGCTCAATTTTAAAATGTCAATTGAATACATTTGAGAAGAATTAAAAAATTTTGTAACACACCCGTAATTCTAGTTTAATATGGTAAACATCTTTATCTTGCTTGATAGTTTGCTTAATGCGTGTACTTTCATGAACTTCAACACCATCACAAAACCATTTGATGTCTGGTTTAGGACTTGCTCGTACTTTGCATTCCATTATAATACGATTTCCACCATCTTCTGGAGTAATTTTAGGTTTTTCAACAAAAGTTGGAGCTTCACCTGCTGGTGGTTTTTCAGCTACATGGGAGAGAGAAAAAGGTTATTATAAAGAAATAAACAAAATATTCCACTAAATTAATACACACACACACATATATATATATATATATATATTATGCTACATTGAGAGGTAATTAGAAAATTTTGGATTGAATAAAAAAAAATTTCAAAAATATACTTTTAATATTTCCTATAAATAGCACATATTACATTTGATTTGCAAAATTATCTTCTATTTTTATAAGCATAACATAACAAATTGAACAATTGAATTTTATAATTATTCTTTATAATGAAAAGTTAATTAGAAAATTTTAATATGAATTTTTAAAAATAAATCTAAAAATGTCGTAAAAATTTTAATTCCAGAAAAAGCACACAACTTTGAAAAAAGTTTTATGAAGCAATAATTTATTTTTTTAATACATTATCTAGGAAAATTTTAAATTAAAGAAAGAAATGATTGAAATGTTTAGACTAACCTCAATTTTTTAAAAAAATGGTGAAATTAATAGTGCTTTAAGTCAATTAATACATACATTACATTTTCATTTTCACAAGAATAGAGTTCTGTGAGTATTAATTATATGCAAGATAAAAGGAAAAAATAATATAATAATTGTTTAAATAACAGATATATTAAGAATTTGACTGTTTAACATATTACAATTTAAAAGTAACATTTTAATCTATTAATATCAATCCTTATAAATATGCATGCATATAAATCATTACGTTTAATATATTGCTTTGAGAATTTTGTGCCTGTGTATGAGGGAGAGAGAGACAGAGAGAAAGAATTAGTAATTGTCTATTCTATTATAGACAAATATTAAAAAATAAATATTTTTATCCATAAAATGTACATAAAATAGCTCAAATAATTAATTTAAATAACTTACAACAAAAGGTTTAATTTGATTAATTAAACAAACAAAACCAAATATTTTTTAAAAATCATTTATTCAAATACATACTTTTAACCATAGCTATTATTTCAAATATATATTTAAGATAATATTCATAGTATAATAAATAAACATTGAAAATATTAAATCACCTTGAATGTCTAGATTCAAATTAGCATTCAATTCACCATGTTCATTCACCATATGACATTTATAGGCTCCTCCATCTTCTTTAGATGGGTCCTATTATAACATAAATATTAAATATCATATTAATACAAAATAAATAAGATAGGATACATGTTACAAACATGTTTTTTTTTACATAATACAGTATATTTTTAACAAATTTATCATTATCATAGTACTAATTAGAATTGTAAATAATACTTATTATATTTAATCAATTAATATTGTTCTAGAGCAGAAACAGAGATAACTAAAAACAGACTTAATGATTTTGAAACCCATGTTCAGGTAATAAGACTTATGTAAATAAATAAAATTGAGAACTATCAATGAAATTTTTAAACATCAAATGACGGTAATGCTATTGCTCCTATGTAAGAAATATAATTACCTAACATTAATAAATTTTATAAAAATTGGTTTTGGCAAAAGCAATAAAAAAAAACCAGTCTTAGATCAAAATTATATAATCACTTCTAATAGAACATTTGAAACAGATATTGATAATTTTTTTGCTTCGGTGTCCTTATCTTTGTGTTTAAAGAGACAATTAAATAAAATAATAAATCTGGATGAGGAATTCTAGTCTGAAGTTGATATTCAATACTATCCCAAGGCTCGAAAACATATTAACTTTAAATTTTATTCAAAAGAATTCAAAACCTAACACCAAAGGCAAGTAAATAACACAAATATAAAATTTCATGTATCACATAATTTAAAATAATAATTTTGGTACAGTATGCTTTGGTATATTTCTTTTATATTTTCTGCAATTAATGGTGTCACTCAAATCATAAGAAATGTAAATACTATTATTTTATCACTGTAAAACTAAATAAGGAAAATATACCTTATAATATACAACATATTAACAATGTAAATATCAGATTAAACAAAAGAAAAGATTATTTCAATTAATATTTTGTAATAAGAATTCAAAAGTAACAGTTATATTTTTTAGAAAACAAGTAAATTATTCAATGTTGTTTAAGACAAATTTTCCATAGCTGATAATTTTTATTCCTCATTCATATGAGCAAAAAGTACTTAGCTATATACATTTCAATAGAAGAATAAAATACTTTATCAAATTATTTAAAACAAAATTAAATCCAATAAATTTATCAAAATGAAGGAATTACAAGAACTGAGAGTATTTTTGAACTTGATAGTAATATTATTAATTCATTTAATTAATGAATTAAGCAATAAACACACATAATTGAATTACACAATTACAATCTTTAAAACCATATCTACAATCGTATTTACATAAAATACTATTACTAACCCTGACTTCAAGTGATACAGTATATTCATCACCAGCACCTTCAACAACTTTAGCTTGTACTCTATTTGTTTCTTTCACAAGTTTGGTTCCTTGGTACCAAGTAATTTTAGGTTTAGGTTGAGCTTTTACTTTGCATTGCATTATAATCAATTTTCCACCTTCCTTTGGAATAATTCTTGGCTTCTCCAGAAATTCTGGTGCTAAACCTTCACTTTTGTTATCACCTCCTGCATACAATAGTTTGAAAATTTAAGCAAAAATATACTTTTATTAAAAAATAAAATAGAACATTATTGTAATCTTTCAAAGGTCAAGATCTAAATTTTACCTTGGAAGTTAAGAGCAATATTTGCATTACTTTCTCCTAAATCATTTATTGCATTACATCTGTAGTTTCCTCCATCTTCTGTAACTGGATCCTATAAAATTAACATAGCAATAAATATGTATTCTTTCCTTAATTTCATTATCTTCTAAGGAAAAAACAATACATTTGGAAATGAAATGTACTTAATAAAACTTTTAGATTGAACCTTAAACTGATTCTACAATACTTTCAAATACATATATACAAAATTATCTTTATTATATTAATTGAAAAAACTCATATACTTATAGCAATTATATCCTATGTGTTAATAATTCGAATTTAGTTTCTTTCCCCCTCATTTCCTGAAAAGATTTTTAAAATAAAATTATACAAAATTTGGGAAAGGAGAAACCAATTTTCTAATCTTTCAGCTTTAATTGCTTAGAATGAAAACTTATTCCCTTCTATAAGGCAGACAAAATATACACCCAACTATTTTTTTCATGATTTTGAAATAACACGGCTCACCAATATACTTTTTTTACGCGAATTTTTTGTTCCCGCATAAATCCCAAAACATTTTATTTCAATTATAATTTTTACAGTGTAATCAGAAGACAGTCGATTTATGCCCACGCATGCGTGGTCTACTTTATGCTTTGTTTATTTGTATTCTGGAGTTACAGGGAATGTCCGAATTTTATAGTGCATTTTTTTTATTTTGTTGTACTTCAACTTGAACACAGCATTTTGTTCTTCAGCTTTAAATGCTTGTTGGGAAAAAAATTTTGCCTGCATGCATTGCAAGTGGAAGTTTCGTAGTATAAAAATCAGCTGTGTGTTCTGAAATAATAACTCTATCAAATGCAATTGGTAGTGAAAGTTTTATAACATGCAAAAGGTTGAAATCAAAGATTTGATGCTAGAAAGCCCTTTGGAAGAACACAATTTGATTGAGATGACCATTTATGACAATAAAAAGTCAATAATGAGGAAGTTGAAGGTAAGTTCAGCTATTAACAGCTGATTTAATTCGCAAGGGCTTGAAATTTGCTATAAGTATGGAACAGCATTTTCCTATTCATGATCCTGACATCAAAAATTGTATCAGAACTTGAGAAACCAAAAATATAGCAACTAAAAACAGACTTTGTAACAACAAAAAACCAACAGAGGCCATTAATAACGAATGAAATTCTTCTTTTGAATGAAAGTCAACAGTTGTGCTAGAGATATCTGACACATCTACTGATGATAGCCTTTTTTATCCTGTATATAATAAACGTGCACACTTGTTATCAAGTAGCGATGAATTGTTGTTTGTTACTAGTTTTATTCTTAATTTCAATTTGAATTTTTATGTGTTGTGTGTACCTGTAGACTGAAGTTTCACTGTACGCTAATTTTAATTTGTTTTTTAAATGAAAATTAACTGTTTTTGTTTTTTAAATATGTAATATGGATTTCATTGTTACTTTTCTTACATGGTATTTTAGGAAAATATTTATGTTTATTTTACACAATTTTTTAAAGTTGCAGAACATATCCCCAGATTTACCATATGTTGCATGTATTTTTTACACCATTTTTTTATTATTTTTTTTTTCAAGGTTTTCTAAGGAATGTATCAACCATGTAAAAAAAGAGATGGGCGTAATACAAAAAAAAAAAAAAAAAAAACCTCAACTTTATGTTTTTATAAAATCTAATGTTTTAATTATTAAAAAAACATAGTTTGAAAATATCCAAAACTGAAAATAAAATACAAATGAAATCAAACAATATGAAGAAATACTTTCTTTAAATAAACCACAAAGTAAAAAAATTACAATACTTATATATTGTTAGTAGCATATTAACTTCACTTAGCAAAATTATGAATGTTTTAAGAAAAAAGCAAGTTACATTTTCAGCTTTGTCTCAAGAAAACCAGCACATAGGGTACAATAAAGAATATTAGTGAGAATTTAAATGAAAACATATGTTATTATCAAATTAAGTATGTCTTTTATATCTTGTAAAAATTACAAATACAGTAAATAAAAAGCGGTCCCAATATTTGGTATCAAGCTCATAGCTATAAATTTTTCAGTCAAACTGCATGCTTTAATTCGGACTCCACTAAAGGCCTATGGAAAGGACTGGTATACAATAAATGTATTGTGGTTGAAAGTCCTCATGTTGGCTGCAATGTGGAAAATAGGTTGCCAGCTCAGGAGTCACCATTGTTGTTTGACAATGATTCAAAATTACAAAGCAAAGGCAGTGATTCTTGAAGCTATGTGTCAGGCAGATAATGACAGCCAAAAGTATTCAACATTGTGAATAAAAATTTCATCCGAAAAATGCATAGTTTTTTAAGGAAAAATTTTTAAAAATATTTGCAACTGAGTGAAAATAACAAAAAAAAAAGCTTATAGTATGAGCAAAAAAAAGATAATGTCTATGTCAACAACAACGACAAAATGCCAACCTGTATTTCTAATGTTAGAAGATACATATCTGGACCTTGACTTTTCTGCTTTATTTTATGTCTTTTACCATCTGTGATCTTTTTTGTTCCATGATACCATACTATTTCTGGCAATGGGTCTGCCTCTAGAACACATTGTAACAATAAAGAATCTCCTTCTTGAAGAATAGTAGGCTTTTTTGGAAACCTGGGTGTTTTACCCTTTGGAATTCTATTTAATAAACCAAAAGATAAATTGTTTTAATAATGATTAAATATAAATCAAAGTTTATTTAACTTTATCATGAAAGCAAAAAGATTCATATCTATAAAGAAAAAGAAAATAAGTGCATTTCAAAATTCATTTGTATATAGGCATAGTTATTCATCAAAATTATACATCACACAATGTTTGAGGTGCTACCCAAAGGTTCCTTGAATTTTTTTTTTTTTTTTTAAGTTCTTACTTCCAATGAAAAAAAATATTTGCTCCCTTCAAAGTGTACCATTGCAATACTACAACATGTTTTCGGCAATAAATGGAAGCACTCCTTGAAGTCAGCTATAGTAAATGCCTAAATAATCTTGGTGTTTCCTCTGTGATGTTGAATCAATGGGCCTTCAAATAGATTTTCCTTTTTGAAAACATAATAAAGTTCCATGGTGCTAGACCCAATGATAGCACAACGAATGTTCCTAATACTACTTGTAATGTATGGGGTACAAGTGGCACTGGGTTTTTAGTTTTTATACAAGTGGCACTGCTTGATTAAAACTGCAGTAACGGTGTATCAATTGTTGTAGTTGCTGGTCAAGCCAGCCTTTGTTTATCCATAGCTCTGATCATATAAGCTGCTCCTCACCATAAAACAACAAGGTAGTAGAGACTGTTAACATCTTGAACAATTGAATCAAATTTCTGGTATAGAATCTCATTACTGAAAAAAATTATCAATATTGACTTCATATTGCTGCAAATTGGATGGCTTTTGTCCAGTAAAGAAGAATTTGGTATCTTCCAAAGTGATGATTGTTGCTAGGCTTTTGAATCATAACTATACATCCACCTTTCATCTCACAAAACGAATTTAGGCAAAAGGTTTGGATCCTTACAGCTCAGTGACAACTAGCAAGTAAATTGTCCACAGAAACAAATACTATTACATCAGAAAAACTAAATATAAAAAAATTTCAATGCCCTGCTCTTCATTTGATGTTTAACCGCTTCATAATAGATGTTGTTTAAAATCATATCTTCTTAGAAACTTTATAAACAAGTGTTTTGGTTCATACATCTATTTTTGTCATAAAACTAAATTTCATTATTATTATTATTATGTCAAAAACAAGAATAATCTTTAAAAATTACCTTTTGGTTCAGCCAATGTGTTTCATTAAATTTTTTAAACATAGTTGAAAAATAAAAGCATGAATACAAAAATCCTATAATGATACATTGGTTAAAATAATAAAATGTTAAAAAAGTATTTAGAACTAAGAATTTTTTTTAAATAATTCTGTCACTTATCAGAAAAAAATATGCAATGCAATTAAATATAATTATTTCAAATATATTTTTAATTACCTTTCATTAAGTTTTAAAACATGCTAAATTGTATACGAGTAATTTTGCAGTGCCAGTTTCAATGTTGATTCCTACATATGATTGGGACATTGCATCTCTTTACTTATTGATTTTATAACAAAAAAGGAATGATGTAAATTATTCTAACATGCGTTCTAAAAAGAAATCAACATGATTTATCAAACATATTTAATAATTAAAAATCATGTAAGATTTTAATTGAGCATGATATCAGATGATCAAATATAAAAAAGAAATTTGAACTTACTGTGGCTTATCATCTGAAAAAGAAAAAGAAATATATAATCAGAATCAAAAGTAGTGCATAAAGTAATGCAGAAATTTAGACGAAAAAGTAGAAAAAAAAAAAACTCAGTATTTAATTAATATTAAAATTTTATGTTAATCTTAAATTTTATGAAAATTCGAATTAAAAAACTTGTCACAAGTAATATTTTTATATTATAAAACCAAGGTTAATGTGTGTAATATTTGAAAATATGACATAAAAATTATTTTATTTCATATCTAAAAGATATCTGTTCATCAAATGCACTATAATATGTATATATATAATACACTATATTTAATATTTAATTGAAAATTACAATTAATGAGAAATATATAGTTCATAATTTAACATAACTTCTATATTACCATAAAAAATATCAAGAATTTTTTTTTTAATGTTGACAATGAAAATAAAATTTTAAAAGTAACTTTTAGCAGTAATTTTTAAAAAAAACTATGTTAAGTCAGAAGAAGGCCTTAACCTAAATTTAAAAATATAAAGAAATGTAAAAAATACATAAATGTACATACTTTCGAAGTTGAGAGTGATGTTAGCATGTCCATCACCATGCTTATTTGTAGCCACAGCTTTGTACTCTCCTCCATCACCTGCAACAACATTTAGAACTTCTAAAGAAACAATGTGATTATGTTTGTCAGTTATAAGACCATATTTATATCTTCCTCCATCAGAGATAGGTTTACTATTATGGTACCTGAAAAATGGAATATATATATATTATGCTATGAATACATTAAAAAATAAAGATACATGTAATTAATTAACCACAATTCATAAACAGAAAAAATTATTATTATTATTATTTTTTTTTTTTTTTTTTTTGAAAAAACGAAATATTTAGTCAAATTTTCTGAGAATTAAAACTTTTTTAAAAAATTCTTTATTTGAAATTGAAAAATAAAAATTGTTCTTCATTATAAATATTTGTTACAATTATTACAGCTAACATATTATAGTAAACACCATAGCATAGGGGCCCCCCCCCCCAAAAAAAAAAAAGAATCATTCAATCAGACTCAGTTACTTAAATGTGCATGCAATGAACACAGAAGTGGACAAGGCAGAACAAGTGAGACCTGCAAAGAAAGCATTGAATATAAAATAGAAATTTAGTGGTAAAATAAAATTGAATAGCTTTAGCTGCAGCCAGACTGTTTATGTTCCCAGTATAATACAGTCTAATTATTACTGAAGACACTGACAATATGAAAAGAAATCACTCTAAAAGGAATTAATTAATTATATTGTTGATAGATTGAGATTACAGCCACCATGAAGATAAAACAAGAGAAGTACCATAGGCTGAAGTGTGCCATCTTTCCAACCTAGAATTGCCCATATTCTTTGTTGCTTTATGCCACTTTGGCATCAAATGAACAATGGAACAATGCTTGGATTTTGTATTAATAAATTATTCTGATTTTAAACTGAGATGTGCCAGTCTGGTATAAAGAAAAATAAAATTTGAGGATTAACCTGTTTCTATGTTCCAGAGGATCGTCCTGGCATACAAAAAAGTAACAAGAATCACTTTGGTATAAAAAGAAGGAATAAGAAGTCCCTCCCCCAGGAACAGAAATGAATTACAAGAAGCTCTTGCTGTGAAGTGTAGCAGAAATTATGGTTTGTTCTGATATACCTTCAAAACCATATTTCAGGTGCAATTTTCTTCTCCGTCTGGCCAAAAATTTATATCACTTATGAATTTTTGTATTTTAAAATATTTATATTTTGGTGATTTTGTGATATTTGAATAACATATGCTATACATTAAGATTAATTTGCTCTAGTGTTTATATTCATGTTGTTCTTTTTCATTATCTGCGAACTTCCCACCTGAATATATTTAAACTTGTGTGAATCTTTAGTAATTTGGCATTGTATGATTTTTAATTGCATATCCTATGTTTTAGATTAAACCAAATCCAAATAATTAAGACACATCCTATGATAGTATGAGCTTTCTTGAACTATCTTTTTTTGTTATTTAGTGAATAACATAATTATAGAATATTGTGCATTTTATACATTGCACTTTCCTGTGTGTGCTGAGAATTACTATAGTTAATGTGGAAAGATTTAGATATAAGAGCAATAATCATTGAACCAAAAAGAATTTTATTTCCCTGGTTGGTAAAAAAAGATTGAATGTTAAATAGGATTTGACTTTGAACTATTAAAAGTATTATACAGTTTTTTCTTTGATTCTGATTCATATTATTACATTTTTTTAATTTGCTAATGAAAACTTTTTTTGTGGGTATGAAAATCTTTCTCAGCATTTAATGAAAGTATTTTTATTATATCAGTAAATGGTGTGCGATAAAAAAGTATTATTAATTTATTAAATACATGTTGATGTATTTCGTTATTAATAATTAGATCTATTCATACATTTATTATTTTCGTGTGAAAAAAAAAACAAATGATATTGAATTTATTTTATTTGTGGGGTTCAAAATATTTTTGTAAAACTATTTTACCTGAAAATGAATTATTTAGCAAAAGGTCGAAGGGTAGACTTAAGATACATAATGATAGAATATTGTCGTTCGATAAGTCCTTAGAAAAACATAGAAAAGTAAAGCATTTCTCTAACTTCTTAAAGACATGTAAAAAGTTAGATTTTGGTAGGTCCTCAAAATATTCATCTGTTTGGGCGATTACTTCTTTGTTCAATGTGAACTGTTGTTCACAAAGTCATTTTTTTAAGTTTGGAAATTTTAAAAGAAAAAGTCACTGAAGGGTAAATCTGGTGTTGTAATAATTTGAGTTTTAATTCCATGATCTTGGGCATCGAAACTGCACAGATGTGCACACATGCAATGTCTTAATGGAAGAGGATCCTTGTCTTCTCCAAATGAGAACATTTTTTCTTGATTTCTTAGCTAAACCAGAGCAATAAAGACGCGTAATACTCTCTAGTTATTGTTTTTCCTTTTTTCAAGTAATCTGTGTACAAAATTCCACATGCATCCCAAAAACCAGTGGCCCTCATCTTGCACTCAGATTTGAACGTCCTTGCTTTCTTCGGAGCCTGTTTGCTTTCAGAAACTAACTGTTATGACCGTTCCTTTGTCTTTAGAGTGTAGTAGTGCATCCATGTTTCATGCACAGTTGTGTATTGATGCAGAAACTTGTCAGAATTGCAATGAAAATAGCCTAAGAGTCTACCACATGATTGTGTTTATTTTTAACAGAGAGAAAATGTGGCATTCACCTTGCCAAAACTTTTTTCACACCCAATTTTTCATGTAAAATTAAAAAAAAACTGTTCCTTGCAATATGCCACTCACCTCAACTATTCCATGCACTTTGATTCGTCCATTACTCAAAACAATGTCATGGATTTTGTCAATCATTCTGGGAGTAGTCGATTCAACTGGACCTCCCAAGTGATATTTATCTTTTGTGGATGTATGACCACATTTAAACTCATTCACCCAATTGTAAATAGTTGCAAATACAGGAGCGGATGTGCCAAGAACTTCATCCTACTTAGTTTTGATCTCTTTCTGTGTTAAACCTTTTGAATATAAGTGCTTTATCACTGCTCAAAACTTGCTTTTTTTTCCAATTTTTTTAAATAAGCACATATTTTTACTCCAGTAACTAAGACTTAGACAGCTGTCCAGTAAATCATGATGTTTATTAAAAACGAACCATTTTGGATGCTATGAGAGCCATTTCTTGGATTTTCTAAGGACTTATTGAACGAACCTCGTATATAGCAGAATTAGGTTAAAAAATAACTAATTATTTACAAATCATACACTTTAAATATCTTATTAAGAAGAGCTCAAATTATGAAGAAGGGTTTATTCGAGAAATGCAAAAACACGAGAATTCAAAAAAGTATAAAAGTCACTAGTAGTATATCGCATGGCAGTGAAAACAATGATACAAATGAAAGACACAATTCACACACTTTTTTTGAATCACAAAAACTTCTTAAATTTAATGCTTAAGAAGATGACATAAATCTCTTTTTTGTTTTATTTAAGGGCAGACTAAAATGAATAGGATTATTTAAGAAAATTGGGTTTCTCAATTAATTAGTGTCCTACCACCTGTTTTTGTAAATATGATCTCGAGAGAGTTAGATGTTTCAGCAGATACTGATCATGTAAAAGCATTGCTTCTTAAAATATTTAAATTAAGCCCTGAAAAATTTCGTCAGCTTTTTGCTAAACACCAGAAAAATTCTGAGTATGTAGTATCATTTTCATTACAAACCTGAGACCTATTTTGAATGGAGACTAGATGAACTAAATATTATTTCTTTCAAACAATTAAAAACTTTCATGATAAAGGATCAGTTAAAGAAAAAGACTGTAACCAAATTTAAAGAAAGTCATGCTGAGGAATGGAGGGCTAGTATATTTCCAGGTGAACATGCTCATAAAATAGAGGAAAAATTCTAGAGTCAAAAAGAGCCTCAACGAAATAGAAGTGGAACAATTCAATGGCGAGCCTAAAAAAATGTATCCTGGAATAATCCTGTCAGTACCAAGGAACATAAAAACCGTAACTATTACCAAGATTTTGAAAAAAGACAACACCTCCAGTGTTTTGAACATGGATCTTATAATCCCTTCTACCACAATACTTTAAATTAAAGAAACATACCTCTGAAACTTAAACAGAATAAAAAGGAATTCCGAAAACGATTCTCTTTACAAAAAAAATTCTCAGAAATAAGGTGAATGGAGTTATGCCTTTCTTTAGGGATACAAGAGCCTCAATAGATGCAGTTCATGAATAATATATTACTCCAGAAATGTTTACAGAAGAGCATGTGTGAGTTTAATATATTCTTGGTGTATATATGACTTGTCTGCCTCTCGCAGAGGTAGATATTGAATGTGAGTTAGGACATGTCACAAAAGCAGCTGTTATTCGAAAACAATTGGATCAAGGAAGATATATTTTTGGGAATCAAACAATTACATTCTTGGAATTAGATTTAGAATAATATAGACTACCAAAATATGGAATGGTGAATGAAATTCAGACTCATTGTGTCAATGAAGAAAAGAAGCAGAGGAAAAGAACACAGGAAAACAAATGAATATGATCGCTTGAATTACAATAAAATATAGCTGAAAATACAGAAAATCTTTCACCTTCATTTACAAAAGACAACACAACTGATATAATTAAATTTAATACTAATGAGCTCATAGAAGCACAGCATAAAAGAGAAGAATTAGCTCCTTCGATTCAGAAGGTAAAAAATGGCATGAATAATGGAGTACACGATGATTCATTAATTAAAGAAAAATTCTAATTAAAAAGAAAAAAGATAAAAAAGGAAAAGAGAAAGGTCCAAAGTGATCAGTTGCATTTCAAGAAGAGAAGAGAAAGAAAGACGAATATCTCATGAAAAACAATTTTAGTCTTAGCAGGAACAGTTTGAATCTAAATTGAAGAAGAAATTAGTTAAAATTCAAGGAGAAAATAAGAAGCTATCTCAGGTTATAAGGGGACAAGATATAAATATTGGTGAAAAAGAAGAAACATTATCAATGTTCAGATTGAATGTGAAAAGGAAACAATGCGCCAAATACAGTTTGGTAGAGAACAGATTCTAAAAAAAGAAAGGGAAAATAGTGTAGATGGATAACCACAACAGAACAGAATTGAAACATTTAAAACATACATGTGAAAAAGGTGTACAAAAAGGGCAAATAGAGCTTATCACGGAGATGAAATTCCATCAAAAAATATCTCCTTGCGAAATGCGAAATGGTTGGAGAAAGAGAAAACAGAGTCCAAAGATGGGACAATTTTACTACAAACGAGAGAATGGTAAGACTGATAGAAAGAGAAGATGCACTCTGTTTGATCCTGGGAGATAACAATGTTGCAGTGCGCATGGCAAAGGTCAAATGTTTCCCAACTTCATTAATGAATAGTTGGAAAGAAACCTGTAGCTACCCCATGAAGAGTATCACATTTTATACCATAGTAAAAAAATTTAAGTTATTGCTCAACCACAAAAGAATGTGCAGCTATTGTTTATGCAGTGATGAAACTAAAGTGTTACTTGGATGGACAGCAAAAGTTTCTTAAGAAAATAGATAAAGCAATTGATTAGTAAACAATTGTTGAAAATAGTTGGTGATTAAAAAGTTTCATAAAAAATAGATTGGAAAAGATTCACTTGATCCCTGATAAATATTAAAAGGTTAAATGTGATTTACAAGTCTAATTTTGAATAAAAACACAAAGAAATTGCAATAGGGTTTCCTCCCACCAAATCAGATAATTGTAGAATGGATTTAAAAAAAAGTGCAATGGTAATGATGAAACATCAGACATATAATTAAAATGTGATGCATGGTATACAGGACATGGCAAAAAGGACATTCAGAAACTGCCTCACTCAACAAAATATAGAAGATACTTATGCACGAATCATATATGTCCAATTATCAGGCACATCAACTTGACATCTACTCTTTGTGTTTGAACATTAGGCCAAGCTCCAATTTTAGGCTTCCCAGAGTAAAGCTTTTTGTCACTCTAAAAACTCTACATTTCCTGCCATGCTGCTTCAATCACTTTTAAAACTACATGTTTCACGTCAGAAATCAGGACTGTTATTCTATAGGATTCATAGTTGATCATCAGCCGAGTCCACCAGTTCATTGCCTAAAATTCCTACTTGACTAGGTATCCAACAAAATTTGATATTATACCTTTTACTGTGCAGATATCCTATGATTATCCTATGATGTAAGTGATATCAGTCACCATAAGGTGACTCTGATCATCTAAACTGTTCAATGTTTCCAATACACTCATGTTGTCACTATGTATAATGAACTTACGAGAACTCAACTTTTCCACCAACTGAAGTGCACAATAAATGATGACAGCTTCGGCTGTATAGTTACTGCAAGAAGTGTCTAGCCAGCAACTGCATGTTAAGTCATTAGAAAAGACACCAATGCCAATGTATACAGTTCTTTTCGAAATGCCTGTGTATATGGAAGTAAAATCCACAAACTGACTGAGGTGGAAATGAAAGAGACATTGGAAAACTATTGGAGGTGTTGTATGCTTACTATGCAAAATAAATGGGTTTAGGTGTTTAAACCTTGGAAAGTTCCAAGGTGATAATTTAAAGAAATTCCTTTACTGGACACACATGTCGGGTAAGTTTAGTTCTTCCTTCAAAAAACTTACCCTATCCGAAAATGGATGGGTACAAAATGAACAAGATTCATACAATCTCTGCAAAGACAGACTGATGTGGATATTATACAATGGACTTGATGGTAGAGATGACATTCGGAAATAATAATTCAGTGACAGTTTCTTACATCGCAGAGTGAATGGTAACTGGTTGCACTCAACACAGAAAATCTGCTCAGGAGATGTTGGAAATATACAACAGCAGATTCTCAGAGCAACATAGTGGACTGGATCATTTTTGAAATGTAGAGTTGCAGGCAAATCTATATGCTATGCATCTGTAGACAATCCAAGACAGAATGACCAATTGATATATTTGGAATAATGATGTTCCATCTGCTCCCCATAAGATTTTTCACTACACCTTTAAAATATTCATGGATTTCTCACAATTCTTCTGCAGATGTAATAAGTGTGCAAGGAAAGTGAGCATGTGGTCTAAAATAACTCAGAGGAAGCTGACATTAAGGACAGTGGATATTAAAGTGTAACATATACGAATGCTAGGCATAAAACAACTCTTACTCGGAGAGATCCTGTGACGATTTACATCACACCAGTCTAAAAGTTTATTGACTGCAATGTGAAGTTGTCTCTCAGTTAAATTTATGGTTGAACCTAAACAGGATCTCCAAAGAACATAACCTTTCCTTTATCAGAAAAAGTTCTCTCGAGAGGAAGGAGGAATTTGCAGTGAAAACTAGAGCCTTAAAAAATAAAAAAGGAAAGATAGTAAACCATTTGATTGGGATGAAATCATCAAATCAGGCTCAGGAACTGTAATGCGAGCACAATGACCACAGAAGCAGAAGTGTGAATGAGGCAGAACAAGTGAAGCTGATGAAGAAAGCATTGAATATATGATGGTAGAAATTTAGCAGCAAAATAAAATTGAAAATACATTTATCTCTAGCTTCCCCAGTACATTACAATATCAAAAATTCCACACTTTACAAAATCACAAATTAATTTTTTTGTTTGTAAAAGATCCAAAATATATATTTTTTTTTTGGTAAACATTAATAAACTGTTTCAAATATCATATGCTATAATTACAGATATAATTTCACTCTAAGAAATTCTATTAAAAGACTGTATGATGCAAAAACAATGCAATAAAATTTTATGATTTAAAATGAAAGTTTGTTGATGAATGCAGAAAAATCCAAACATAAAATATGTTTAGTTTAAAAACAATTATTTTCACACAAAAATTATAAATTGTAAAACACTATTTACAAACTAAATTATTTAAAAATGACAGATACATATAGAAACTAATTCTTAGAAATATTTTACCATTGTATTGTTGGTTTAGGATCTGCCACTAACCGACATTCAAAGGTAACCTTTTTAAAGTTATCTGCACCTTTGATTGTTGGTTTTTCAGTAAATAAAGGTCTGGTCCCTTCAGCTGGAATGCCTTCATCTTCATCTGAGAAAGATATTGAAAATTAAAAAATACTTCTATGCAAATTAAAAAATAATACAATTCAATGTCATAAATGCAATTTTTAATCAATGACACTAGAAGTGTTGAGAGTTATATTAATAATTTATTATTTAAGACAACAAATACGTCACATTTATTTTAATTTAAAATTGTATATTTAATTTCAGACTTTATTTTTTTCTGTTTTATTTATTTGTTTTTGCATACATGAACAAATCACTACATAAATTTTCTTAAAATGCTTCAACAAACTCCATATCAGTAGAAATGCTTTAAATAGAAAATATATAGAATAATTCATTAAAAATTTTCATTTCAATAAGGCTTAGATTATTTAAATAATAAAATATGAGAAATAAAAATATTTCAATACTAATTTAAGTACTATATTAATGAAAAATATTACACACGGAGAGAGACAGAGCAAGATTTTTTTTTTAGAATAAAATATCAAAATATTTCATAATGAAAGTTTTAAAGTAACTTTGAAATTAAAAAGAAGTTAATTTTGTTTATCTCAAAAATGAATTCAATGAAACTACTCAAAAGTCAATATTTTCAGATGAATATAAACAAACATTGAAAAATAATGTAAAGTTCTTAGTAATATGGGATAATAGTCTTTGTTCCTCTGTATGCCATAAAAACAATCAATTCTTAGAAATAGTTATAAAAAATAAAACTGAGAAAAATATACACATATATGTGTGTAAATATATATCTTATCTAAATTAAGATATCCTGGTAAAAGATTGCAGACTTAATTGAAACTGACAACCAAAATCAAAATATGAAAATTATAAAGAATGAAAATCAAAATCACTAAAGCATGAAAACTTACTGTCAAAATTAAGACTGATTGTAGCATGACTTTCACCTAGCTCATTTTTAGCAGTGACTTTGTACTTTCCTGCATCTTCAATAGTAACATCATCAATTCTTAATGTAGAAAAATAAGCATTTCCATCTTTGTCAAGTTGAATCTGTTGAAAAGAAAAAATGATGGATGAATGTACAGCGATATATATATATATGTGTGTGTGTGCGTTTCAGCTTTACTTGCCTGTTCTAATATAATAAAGTTATAATAAGTTGTAAAAAATGAAATTTTTTATAATTATGAAAAGGTTAATTTAGAAATCTAACTAGTCAATACATGCTATAAAATACTGCAAATTTTGCTGCATAAGAAAACCCATAAATAAATAAACATTAATAAAATAAATTTCAAAGATATTAATCTAGAATTTAATAATAATATATATTGCAAGTAAATATTCTAAGCCGAAGAATTTTTAACTTACAGTCCCATAATAATGACTCAAAATATGTCATTCTCATAATTTTTCTTTTAAAAATAATTTTTTCAGACATAATGCAGTATACACCAGGATTAATGTTATTTTGCATTTTTGGCAGTAAGGTTCTTCATGCCATATTTTGTGCACACTGATAGACATGTATGTATTAAGTTGCCAAAAAAATAATGAAACTTAGAATCAGGGTGTATATTTCAACCAGATCAATTTTTGATTTCACTCTTAAGGCCTGCGTTCAAAATCGATATTTTTTAAACTATTATTTAAATATTTTTGTTTGTTGTTAGGAGGAATAGTAATAAAAATATATAAAAATTTTAAACATAAGTATTGCACTTTTCAATAAATTGGTTTATTTTAAGGAAATTTTAGTATGTTTTAACTGAAATAGCTAACAAAGTATGCAAATTTCTAATGCAACTACCTTAATTCCCTATATACACAACATACACATAAGAATTATCTTCAAAATTACCCAAATTCTAAGAGAAAAATTTAAATTTTAAAAAATCTACAGGTGATCATACATTTTAATAAGGACATTTTTGTAATTTTTCCATCTTTATTTTTATAAAAACAACCCTAAATAAATAAATATAAATTTAACCTACATCAAAACTTTTGGGTCATTTAATAGTATTCAAAACATTCTTTAAAAATTTCATAAAATTATTTTGCTTCTTTCTTGAGACTCATGCCGGCCATCTGGAGAGTGTGGCAAATATTATGCACCCAGCCCTGCGATTGAGGGCCCCCCAGCATGATCAAATATTAAGAACCATATGTTTATACAAATATGATTGAAACAGAAAATAGCAACGAAAATGCCACAATCAAGTTAATATTAATAAGGAATTGGAATGATTTAAATTATGATTTTAAAGAATTAATCTATAAAGGGTGATATAAAGGTGTACAATCTAAAATAATTTATCTAAACCCTCATACAATTTATGGGCCTTCCCAATCACATTCTTTTTAATTTATTAATTTATGATGCCACTACCAGCAGTATATATTATTAAAAAAAAATTGGGGATATTACGACATTTATATTGCTTATTCTCTGCATCAATCAAAAGAAGGGAAATTCTGCAAAAGTATTTAAACATTACTCTTAAACCATTATGCAATACGTATTGAGAAGCCAAAATGAATTTGGTTAAAACAGTGTATACACAATTTGAGCAAACTTGTAATGTCCTAGAAGAATGTATTGATGTAAGTAACGATAATACAGTGGTATCTGAAACTAAGTATATTGGATTCAATACAAGAAATACCATTCATTTTATGATTAATAGTATGTTTTTCAATATTATCCAAAATTAAGACTATCAATAAACTATTTCAAGCAAAAACAATTGTTTTTCACTTGGCTTTCAATTTAGTCAATAAAGTAAAAACTAAATTCCAAATATAAGAACAAAATTTAACCCATTTTTATACAAAGCAAAAGTGCTAGCAAGTAATTGGAATTCTCCATAACATTACCCTGAAAAATGAATTTGAAGGGAAAAAAAAGATTATATATTCCGAAATAGCAGAAAATGTAGTTACAGAAAACCTGATAGAGGAATTAAGATATTTTTCAACACTTTCATTGGTACTGTTACTGTACAAATAGAAGATAAATTTAAAAGTAAACCACAACTATTATTTCCGATTTCAAATTAATCACAGAAATTAATTAATTAGAAAAACATGAATGTTCCAAAAACTTTGCAAAGTTTTATGACAAAGATGTAGATGAAAACCTAATCTAGGAAATTGATTTACTGCATGATTTGAATTTAAATGAAAGGGATATAAATAACACTCAAGACATATTGCAATACATGCTAAATAATAATTATGTGTTATTTCTAACTGTATTAACACTTTTCTTTACATTGCCAGTTACTATAGCAAGTGCTTGTGCGCTTTCAGCAAATTAAAATTAATAAAGATTTGTGGTCAAACATGTGTATAGAACATTTAAATACACCAGCTATATTAAGCATCGAAAAAGAATTTGCAAAAAATTATAATTTTATGAAGCAATTTTTTTTTTTTTACCGTACAAACCAAGCCTCTTTATAGAAAAGGCCAGCTTTGTATGAGATATATTAATGGTTAAGAATATTTTTCAAAATAATCACATTTTAAGTTTCATGTTATTGTAAAAAGTAACTTAACATTCATAAAATTATCTAAAATTCATCAGGCTTATATGTCAGACCCCTTTTTTTCCCTGCTACAACACCTTTTTTTTCTTTCTCAGAACACTGACATTTAACTCTGCAACTTATTTCTCCTCCATCAAACCAGGAGAGCCTTCATTCAACTGAAGAACAGCTATGTAGGCACCTAATTGTAAAATTTGTATTTCGACAAAATTTTGTTTTGTAACCATATTCCATAGAACATCATTGAAACTTGCATTAAAAATTTGCATCAAGCCATGCAAACAATTTTTAAAAGTTTTTAATCATTTAATTTAATGTGATTAAGAACTGTTAAATTGGTTTACTAAAATTAACATTTTATAGAAGTCAAATGGCTTTGTAAGGTAATGTTATACCCAGAGCTTGCCCTTGCTGAAATTTACATTAGTTGTCAGCTCCTGGGAGACATGACCATACATAAGCTGCTTATTATTGGAACAGCAATGATAAAAGGATGAATAATTGCATTATGCATGCTAGTTAAATTGTTCATGTTACTGCAAATACAAATTCTATCATAATTCTGCAGCTTGTTCATAAAACTATCCATTAATTTTTCCTCTACCCAGATTCCTTTCGTTGACTTTTTTTAATTTCTGCAGATGACTCATAACTCTCTTGTGTATATGACCAATACACTCTAATTTTTTATCTGCATTTAGACCATACATATTTTTTACATATTCATATCTATCTGATCACCAAAATAATTCTTGTTTTGCAGTTTCCCTAGATTTTCCAAAAACTTAAATATGTGATGCACTCCAACAGTTCCGATACTTGAATCGAAATCAAGAATCCTTGTGATTGTAACAAACATAGAAACTGGAAACAAGTGCCTGGAGTTTTGACATCTTACGGCAGAAATTATGACATTATTTTGTCCAATACCTTTCCAGTATCAATGCATATTATACAAGTAACACAAACACTGTGAGAAGAGTAACTATATTTCTGCTAGGTCCAATCCCCTAACGCTCTTCAACAGCTCAGTTGATGAAGTTTTTCCTTCTTTAATATTATTTGCTGCATATTTAATGCTTTTCATAGCAAGTTCAGATGCAGCCTGCTGAATTTTCAACTGCCGATTTTGAAAAGTTGTTTCAGAAAACAAAGTCCAACACACTGAAAAATTTATTTGCAGCTGTATGGGCCTTTCCAATGAATCTTAATGGATAAACAATAAAAGTATTTAATTTCAATGCATTATTAATCTTTTCAGTTGAAATAAATCTCGTAATGAAATCACAGTTGAAACATTTTATACATGAATTTGTGCATATGTAAAATATTTATAATCCTTTATCTAGCTCAGTTCTCATGAAAACAAACTGAACACAAGGTTAGAATGCAGTTTACAGGGATAATAGCCTTTGTTGTTTCTATATATATCTCACAAAAATCAATCAATACAATTTAACCTTACCACCTTCGGCGATGAGATTTTGTTAATAAATTACTGGTTCAAATAGGGTGTTCCCTAGGAGATTGGCGACTTCCTAAATAAGTTGCCAAACGTGCATGACTTAAGCATTGAGTATGCTAAGGGTTACTATGACCTAAATGGCCAATTATTGCTTCCAAAAGTCGCCAATCGCCTAGGGGACACCCTATTCCCGATTTGAATCAAATTACTAAATGTGGCAACCCTAGAAATTTTTAATTCTCCTTCATATTATAATTTTGGAGCAAATATTGCATATGCTGTTATGTAGCATTTTATTAAAGCCTCTTACAGAAATATTTTTTTTTACTACTTCAAAAATTGAATTTTTATTTGCTTAGAGAATTTACTCCACTGACCATCATTCTACCCATGGACATCTTTGATTTGCATTTATCTTGAGATACTTTTTCATATGTTTCATTTCAAATCTAACAATAAATTGCGGCTGCTAGTATCAGTATAAAAGAAGTGAGAGAATTTATAACTCTTTTTAACAAATTTAGAAGTGAAACAAAAACTTTCCATTCTTGAAATACAAGAGCATGCAATTGTTTTAAAGGAATGGTACACACAATTGATAGTTATAAATGTTGTTACAGGACAAAAGAAAAGAATTTTCCAAAATTTTTGCAAGTGTTGGAGAGGTTCATTGTTTTTCTTAAGCTTTCAGGACATGCATGATTTTTTTGAGTAACAAGATTGCGGTTTAGAAGGCGAAAAGAAAAACCGGTTGTGAATCACATTTTGTCAAAAGGGATTTGTTTTTATATGAACAATAATGCCTATGTTTGATGTTTTTGAGTAAAAAAAATTCTTTTGGAAAGTGTGTGAATGAATTTATAACAGGTGAGATGAAAATTCATGAGTTGATCAGTATATTTTGTCAGAATAGAGATATTTTTTTTATGCACATAATGCGAGACTATGCAATTGTTTTAAAGAAAAGGTACAATCAATGGATATAGTTGGCATTGCAGAATAAAAGGAGAAATTTTGTTACATGTTTCATCAAATAAGAGAGAGATTTGCTTTTTATGTGCAATGTTTTTTTAATTACAAGATTTTGGTTTGGGAGAAAAATGAATTTATGAAAAACAAAGATCTAGTTGTAAATTGTACAATGGATGTAAGAAAAAATTTGATGATGTTAGACTTTCAGAAACTTCATCCAGTATTTCATTCGATATATGAATATTTTTTCAATTGCTGGGTACCAGACAAAACCAGCTGTACATAAAAGTTGGCTCAGTTATAAACAAGTCTAATGTTGACACGAAAAGAAAATTTGATCCTGGTGAATTCTTATTTTTATTGCCATGCGGATATAGCTATCGCTTGGCAATAACTGCACCAGTTTAGTTTTTCTTAACGTCGCACTAGAAGCAACACGAGGGCTATTGGCGACGGACCTTGTAATTTTGAACCACGGTCAAGTGACGAGGACGACACCTGAGCTGGCACCCCCTCTACTAACATCGACACCACGCCAACGGGAGGACTTTGGGCCCCGAACAGATTTAACGTGCATCAGTCCCGGCTACACGGCGGGTCTTTGGCGGCCAATGATCGAACCCGTGACTGAACGAAAACCGCCGGTCTCTAGTCCACGACCTTGACCACTTGGCTACCGTGGCCCAATAACTGCACCAACTTTTATGCTTCGTCGTTTTCCTATCGTACCCAGCTAACGTAAAAGTACCGATATGTGCGCTTTATACAAGGGATCCAGCAGAAAAATTAGCAATTTCTTTTTTTTTCATCTGCTTAGTTTAAGTTTCTGCATTTTCACACGAACAAAGATATTAATGTTCTGATATAAATATTCAATGGCCAAATAGTTATTAGAGCCTTCAGAATAAATTTTATCCACGATATTCTGCAACAGTTCTCAAGTTTTGAAAGTTTTCAGTACACTATTACTTGTGGCAGAAGCTTCATTTTCAATTCAAGCACACAGTTATTGTTTTTTTGTGTGTTTTAATTTCTTATAAATATATGTTTTCTTTAAGAGCGACAATTTTTGCCGTGACTCGTATTTTTACGTTTTGAGCATAGTTAAAGTAAAATTAAAATGTAAAAAATAAATTATCACTATAAAAAAAATCAGAAATACAGACAAAACATACTGATTATTTTTCTGAGGGATGTGGAGAACAAAGGCCATCATCCCTTTTTAATAAGTAATTTTTTTCAGTTCAATAAATATCAGTTTTCATCCCATCAGAAAAAGCTGTTGTACTTCATACAAATCATTTTCGAATTTGGTGAATCGCTAATTGTTGCCACCTCGTAACAAAAAACATTAATCTAACTGTACAAAACTTAACTGTACAATTCAACTATTCGGATGATCGCCAAGGTTACCATGCTCATGAAAAACAAAGATATCTATAAAGCATTCCAAATTACAACTTTTAAAAAACACATTCAAAAACTTGCTACTAACTTTTTTAACTCTCTTGAAAACATCAATAATATCAATATCCAAAATCTTGAAAAATATCCAATCACTTCAAATGTTAAAAGATCCAGGCAAATACTTTTTGATTTTAATCCCCCATAATTAAAAAAAAATTTATTTTTAAATTACCATTATTCACTTTTAAAACCATGCTTAAATTTTAACCTTTTTTTCCCCCTTTTTCTGATAAAAACTCCACCCATCACATTTATAGTCATTTTCTCAACCACGAGGGCAGCCAATCGCAGCATCTCAGTACCTCACCTATCAACCAATCCCATAGCAGCCTATAAACTACTTCATCTCTACCGAAAATTCTCCTTGTTCTTCGATTCTACCGCAATAGTTCTTCTCTTCTACGATAGAGGACACCAGATTTCCTGACAACTTCTTTCTCCCATATCTTTAAAATTAATCATCCAATCTACATGAAATTTTCTACAAATCATCTCTGCTCCCTACTCATCAAAATGAAACCACCATCCTCTCCAAGAAACATTTCTTTCACTAGATTTGGGCTAGAAGAGCGCTCCGCGCTCTAGTCGCCCATAGATCATTCAACGTCAACGTCAAACTATACAATTGGAAAATTACACTGTTTCCTCCCGGAGCAATGCTGTTTCAGGGAGGGACACTCCACAACACACCAACTCATCAGAGTTACCAACATTATCAACGAAGGGTTTGTTCTAAGACGTCAAGCCATTGGAGTCTTCTTAGACGTAAGAAAAGCCTTTGACAAAATGTGACATGACGGACTTATTTACAAATTAATAAAACTAAATTTTCCAAACTACATCTTCAAAATAATTTATAAAATTTTAAAAAATAGATCATTCAGTGTCAGAATAAGCAAATCTCACTCTACCCCGGGCCGAATTCATGTGGGCACGCCCCAAGGGGGGATCCTTTCACTCCATTTGTACAATTTGTTCACGTATGACTTCCCAAATGACGCCAGTGTTAGCACTTGCCTCTTTGCGGATGAGTCCGCGGTGTTAGCCCAAGGCTACAACTTTAAACTCATACTAAAAGCAATGCAACACTATTTACACACCCTGGAGAAATGGCTTACACTCTGGAGAATAGCATAAATGTTGACAAATCACAAGCAATACTCTTCCACATAGGAAGACAAAAACCCTCACTCCACCTACACCTCTTCGACGAAGAAATCAACTGGGTATTGGTGGTTAAATATTTGGGTCTGCTCATTGATCTAAAATTGACTTATTCCAAACACATAAAACACTTGAAAGATAAATTCTGGAATAAGACCCACCTCTGCATTTCTATTGGCAGGCATTCACCACTTTCACTCAAAAATAAAGTCCCACTCTATAGGCAGATTTTACGCCCAATTATTACCTGTTTACGTCTCTTCTGTTTGGGGGCGGCAACCCCGACCCACCTGAAACACATACAAACATTACAAAACAAAATACTTAGAATCATGACAAACACTAAATGGTACGTCAGATATTCCTTAACACACAATGACCTGCAAAATGAACTCATTGATAATTTTATCACCAAGCTTTCGAGAAGTATATTTATATCCATTGAAAATCATGCAAATCCCCTGATCAAAGCTCAAACCATATTCACGGATATAAATAATAAGCAAAACTTTGCATACAAAACCACCAAATGACTTCAGCCTCCGTAATGCCACCCAACAATAACTTCAAATCTTCATTGACATTGGTCTCTACATACAAACAAAATAGCACTTCCCTCCACCCCGAAGAAGAAGCGGGAATGATTACAGCAATTGCTGCAAACAGTCCTGGCATTTACCTCCCCCCAACCTAATAAATTAACCATAATAGCCTATATAGCTTTTAAAAAATTTCTAATTGTTCTTTTAAACTTTTCATAAATACTGAGCAGAAGTGGCAAACGAGCGCCAGCGAGTTTGCCATCTAATTTAGTAGTAGTAGAAAAATTACTCTCATCCTCATTGCTAATAATTCATTCACTTTTCTATCCTCTTTCTTGTCCCTTTTTCTTTTATTTATGTTTTTTTAATCATACGTGCATTAAGCACATTTTTAATATGCTTGTTTTAATATTTAAAGAAAATCATGGCTTCAATATGATACTGAGTAAAGAGTCCACCGGAATGGCACTCACCATTATTTGATTGTCGAGGAAAATTATGAAAATATATAAATTCCTAATAAGTTACTTGAAAATCTACCAGCTAAAAGCCGAACAATTCTATCATTGCAAAAACGAACCAAAGCTGCTCTTGGGCATTAATACCAACATTTTCCAGTCTTGAAAAGACTGAGGAACTCAACAAGTGTAATTCATTAGATGATATCCTACACGTTTTAACTGCCTTAAACAGCAGGACTTTTCACTAAAATTCTCTCTTTATTTGCTAAGTTATGGATCGCGTTCATTTTCGGTAATTTTTCCATGTTTCAAAATCTTTTGTAAGTTTATTCCTTAATATTTAAATTAAATTTTGAGAGAAACTTGGAAATTGTCAACTTCAGCTCTTACTCTCCCTAAAGTTTTCACCACTATAGATTTTGCACAAGAGAACTTAAATGTGTGAAATGTGGAGAAAATCATCCACTCATAGATGCACCAAAACTCCTGAAAGCTTCTCCCCAATGCTGTAACTGTGGGGGAGATCATATTACAAATTACTCTGTCGGCTCCAAAAATCCTTTGAATTGCCCCCTCACACACACACACTAACCACAAACTACTGGGAAGAACGGCGTAAAAATAATGCCCAAAACAACAATAGTCAAAGCGACCAAAACTCCACACCCACCAATTGACAGCCAACCTTTAAGTATTCCCATCATTAATGAAACTAAGAATTTTTCAAAAACTTCAAGTTTGATAAAGAAAAAAAATAATGGAAACCTACCAATAATTTAAATCAATAGGACAAATATTCACTGATAATAAACTTGATTTATGTTCAAAAAATGAAAACTCATTCCAACTCATTTGCAGTGGGATGTCATTCTGATTCTAAAATTTAATATGCGAAATAACCTACCCCCTATTCCCTCCTGATTGTGAGTTGGTATGCAAATGGCATTAAATCAAAAATAGATTAGCTCCCAAATTTCATAGATGATTACAACTCTGACGTCCTAGATGTCCAGGAAACTCACCTCAAGCTCTCTGAAAAATTAAAAATTACAAATTGCAATATACACCGTTCTAACGGATCAACCTATCGAGGCGGAAACACTGCGATATTATTTAAAAATAGGATTCATCATCACATGGTCATTAAAAATACTTCCCACCCCTGAAAATACCATCATCCATTTCAATACCAGAGACAACCAATACTTCACAGTTTCTACTATTTACCACCCACCCAGTAATCTCATCAACCATAATGATCTAATAAATATTCTCTCATACAGTTCCACCGGAATTTTAATAGGCGATTTTAATGTAAAGCATCCAATCTGGAACACATGTAGGGCAAACAGATCAGGTGAAATTATTCATGATATTTGCAACTCTAATAACTCCCAAATAGCTGCTCCCAACTTACCCACCCACTTTCCTTACAATAACAAAACTTACTCTATTATAGATTTCGCTATCCTCGAAAACGTTCCATTCTACAACATCGAAAGTGTTAATGAATTACCTTAGCGACCATAACCTTATACTAATGGACATCTCTTTCAATAAAATTCTGCATATCTCCCTTTGCACTCTAACAACTACTTATTGGTTCAGCTACCAAAAAATTCTGTATAATATCACGAAAGGTAATCCCATTATTAATAATATCTCTGATCTAAACCAATAAATAACATCCTTTACTACTATTATTCAAAATACGATTAACCATGCGAATAATATCAGATCTAACAAAAACCCCATCTTAAACTCCCCCCCCCTCAAATCAGTAACGTAATTAAAGAGAAAAATAAGTAAAGAAAACAAAGGCTACACACCAGATACCCTCCTTTAAAACCCGTAATTGATAACCTTAAAATCAAACTAAGAATTAAATCAATACCTTTAAAACAAAAAAAATAGGAAAACATACTCCGCCAGCTTAATAAAGAAGATAACCCTCTTTTTAATATGAACAGAAAAAAAAAAATTTCTAGTAAATATTACAATACCCCCCCCCCCCACTAATAGGCAATATCAGTCCGGTATTCTCTGATAAAGAAAAAAACCATTCTGCTTGCCCATAATCTTGAATCTTCGTTTCAGGAAAATCAAACTCCGTATGATGATGATCATATTGAATAAAAAAAATAAAAAAACAGAATCAATAGTTCAAAATTATCTTGAAACCCTATCTTGAAGTTCCTATTTTTACTTTCTTCCCCCTCCTCTCGCCCCCTGTGAAATAGTTACCATAATTAAAATGTTAAGCAAAAAGAAAAACCCCGGAGAGGATGGCATTCACAATCAAGCCTTAAAATTCTTTCCCAATACACTTACTCACCTCACAAACATTTTTAATAAATGTCTCATGTTTACCCATTTTCCACAAAAATGGAAGCATGCAACAATAATTCTTTTCCCCAAGTTGGCCAAACCTACTCCATTTTCTCCAACTATCGACCTATCAGCCTACTAAATTCTATTTCAAAAATCTTTGAAAGAATCATGCTAACCAATATACTCAGTCATGTTTCCACTAATAATATTCTTCCAGACTCACAAATCAGCTTCCATACTTACCACAGCACTGTCCATCAACAGCTACGGGCTTTGAATGCCATTTCTGAGGAATTTAATTCCAAACAAGCCTCTGGAGGTATTTCCTCGACATACAAAGAGTTTTCGACAGCCTCGAGCACGACGGATAGATCTTCTAACTAATCAAATTAAATTTCCCCCACACAATAGTTATCTTAAATAAGTACCTTAAAAATAGAACACTTCAAGTTAAACTTACTAATAATCTTTCTTCAATGTGTCATATACAAGCTGTACAACCTCAAGGCTCTGTAATTCCCCAATTTGCTATAATTTATACACATATGACTTCCCTCAGAGTCCTTACAACAACCTCTGTTTATTCGCAGAAGACGCAACAATCCTCACCTAGGGAAACAATCCTATCAACGTAGTGGATAAATCACAAAAACATCTGAAACAAATAAAGGAGTGGATGACACGCTAAAGGATTGCTGGAAACACTAATAAAACTAAAGGTCTCATATTTAGAAAAGGACCACCACCACCTAATACAAAACTCAAATTTTTCAATGATCAAATCTCTTGGGACTCTGAGGTTAAATACTTAAGAGTTATCCTGGACTCTAAACTCACTTTTAAACTTCATATCCAATCAATAATTGACAAATGCTGGGCCAAAATCCATAACTGTATACATTTAATTGGCAGAAATTCAGTACTAACTCTTGCTAACAAAGTCCTTCTCTATAAACAAGTAATCCACCTTATCCTACTTTATGCTTCCTCCACTTGGGACCATGCCGCACCTACCCACATTAAGAAAAATTCAGGTCCTTCAAAATAAATTTGTTCGCATGATTACTAACTCACCTTGGTTGCCAGAAATTCTGTCATATATAAGGATCTTAATATAACTCATTTTAATAAACACATCAACTATCTCTCTAGAAGATTTTATAATAGATTAATAAATCTTAAAAACCCACTAATTAGGGTCCGGCTAATTTTTGCTTACAATAATGGAACCCATGCCTTATCCTACCAATCTTGAAATAATTATTTCCATGTAATTCCCCCATAACATTTTGTATTCAAACTCAGACCCCTTTAATTACATCCTTTATCACTTCTTCAATAGTCTCTTTCAGTCAACCATCTCACTCCAAGACCTCCATCTTCATCTACTCAGTTAACATCAGCTGTTTACTTCCCAGTCACCATTCCTACCTCCACTCTCTCGAACTAGTTTGTTGACCATTGCAGTACACCCAGCCAAAAAAGAATCATTTTTACCTTTCTTTTCCTTCTTCTTCTGCTTTCATATCATCAAAGAAAATAGTTTAAATAATATTGTATTTTTACTATAGTAATTTTATAATAATGATAACAATAAAAATTCTAAAATATAATGATATAAAACAATACTCTTCTCTTGCTGAGGATTAGACATAGTCTATCCAAGGTATTAAGGGGGATAGAAAAACGATATTATAAATGACATAAAATTTCTTATAATCTTATCTTATGATAATAGCAGTAGAAAAAATTTAATCTCTAAAAAATCTCATCCTCATTGTAAATAATTCATTCACTTGCCTATCATCTTTCATCTCCCCTTCCTTTCATTCATGTTTTTTTTAATTTCATGTATGCATTAAAGCACACTTTTATTATTAAAAAAATTCAAGGCTTCTATTTGATACCGAGTGAAGAGTCCGCCGGACTGGCACTTGCCACTATATGATTGTTGTTCTCTCCCCCTAAAAGTCGTAAAAGTGAGACTCATATAAAATTCTATTTTATCGCATCATTCTTCTTGCCTTTTATATTTCTACCAGTAGTGGTTCGTAGCTAAAGGTAGTAGGAATACTGCAGCAAAAATTTTTTAGCCTGTGTTTTAAAATTATGTTTGATATTCTGGACTAAAGAATCTCCAGAAACACTCAAATATTTCTCCTTTTTGTACGTACCGCAGAATAAGGATCATTCGTTATGTCATCAGTCATGATAGCTTCAAATGAACATTTTATGCTTTCCTTCTTTATCTCCTCATAGTATATTTGTATCAGACACTCAAGTATCTCATTCTGAAGGGTCTTAAAACATCTTTGAAGCTTGTAACTACATTTGTTTCAGTGATTCTTTAAATTTGAATCTAGTTTAAATATAAAATTTACTAATCCTTTAAATACCCCTGAATTTATAAAATCGTTTTTTTATTATCATGTCCAAGTAAGGGAGTTTCAAAGTTTCTACAAAAGAAAATGCAGTTTATTATTTTGGACAAAATATATATATTTCATAGTTCTTTTTAACCGATGCATTATGCTCATCGAATAAAAGTTTGTATGCTTCAATGTGTTTCTCCTTGATACTTACGGTTCCTAAAAGTGATAGTGAAGCTACGTTGTCAAAATGCTTCTTTGACTTCTCAAGCTTTTCCATGTTTTCTTTCATTTTGTTTATACTTCTAAAACCTTCTTTTGTCCATGTTACATAACCTCCAAACAGCAAACACGGGAAGCATAACAATGCATTTTTATGCCGCAAAATCAACTTTTCTGTTGATACCATTCAGAATCATAGCTATTAATATATTTCTTGTTTTTGTTTATGTCTGGCTAAGATAAAAGAATATCAGATTTTAACTGTGACTTTCTCATGAAAAGGCAGCTGTGAAAACTTAAACTGTCGAAATTCACTTACAGTCACAGAAATTTCTTGGAGGTGCAAGACCATGGTTATAGTTTTCTGTTAATTTAAAGAACCGAGAAAAAATTAATAAAATAGAATAACTGGAAGTGGGTAAAATAATCTAATTTTACACTTTATCACATTCAAGAATGCAGTACACGGGTTTCAAGCAAAGCACCCAGGGAGTGGGGGAGGGGAAACAATACAATCCACTAGCACGCGGGTCGATACTGAGGGAACGACAGTGCTTCATCTCCCTTATAGTCTTGTTCGCTATTTCCTATGTGCAAATGCGCACAACAGTCAAACACCTCGCCATTAGAACTGTGAAGAGCATAGTTCTATTAAAAAAAATTGTATCTTTTTCATGTATAATTTTTTTTCCTTTATTGATTTTGTAGTTAACCGGGAGATGGTTTCTGACATTAACACTCTAAGTGTTATGCACGTAAAATCCCGTCTGGCTCAAGATGCTACAAAATGATGTTTGTATGCTACAAAAAGGTATCAAAAGTGTAATTCCGTGTGATCATAAGCTCACCGAAAATCAATCAAACGTATTTTCTCTCTCTCTCATGGAATTACTTCAAGTTCATTTCGTACGTAACTTTTTTCTTAATTCCTTTCCCACTTTAAATGTCTAACATCTTGATAGATAATTGGGAAGGGCTGCGGCGACACAATGAACGTTGACAAGAAGTTTTATGGCTCTTTGGACAATCCCGCTCTTGTCCTTAGGTTTGAGGCATTTGTTTTGAAGGGGCAGGAGTAAGAATTTCTGTAATCCCCATAAAAAATGTAGTAGACATCAGTAGGTGCCTATATGTCAGCTTGGTTTGAGATTTAATTGTGCTTGAATTAAATACATTCTTAGATGAGATGTAGTTTTCGCGTCATAACCAATTACTTAAATGAACCAAAAGGCTACTTTGAAGAACAAAATAGATTATATACTCATTTTTGATTACTATTAACCCCCTCAGTGTTATGCACGGATTTTCCCATTCTATTCGAGATACTTCAAAAGCGTTCCAGACGTGTCATTCCACTTTTGTTTCACCTTCACAGGATTACTTCAATTTCTTTTGAGGCGTGTTTTTTAGAAATTCCTTTCCTCACTTTTAAAGTATTAAAATTTATATAAATAAAAAATGTGAAAATCACTCTTTATGTTATTTTAAATTAAAAATTTAATTGAATGGAGAAAGTTCAGTTTTTAATTCACAAATCTAACGCCATTCGCACTCCGTTTGTAAAAAAGAAGTTGGTAATCTTACAATATCACTAATAACAGGCCGTGGTTAAACACTGAGCGTGTCATTTCTATAAGCACCAGAGATAGACTGTGTGAGTCTATAGAAGCTGACAATATACAAAGCATTATTTTTTTCTCAACCATGCAAATGCGCTTGTGTTTTCTTCGTCTCAAATTCAGCAACGAATTTTGGGTCTATTTCTTGGCTCAAATCTTGTTATAAAATCAAACTGTTTTGTTTTTCTTTCAAGTTCTCAAAAATGACTGAAATTTTTTTTTTTGATTGAAGAAAACAAATCTTTTTCAACATTTAACACGCTAATTTTTCAAGGGTTATGTTTTTTTTTTAATCATTTATTAGTTTGCAGCTTTACTGAGATTCATAGGATCGGATGCACAGTTTTCAAGTGGATGTCTGAAACCCAAATGACGGACCGGCCCTTCACACAAGATTCGCCTAAAGCAATTCAACTGATATGAATAGATAATCCCCTAGTTTTCTTTAATCGTTCACTCCCAGCGTATCATATTTGATACGTGTTTCTTCTCCTGTGCCCAACGTATCAATAGTGATATGCTTGATGAGAAAGTTTTATTTGATTTTTTTAATGTTACTATATGGCGTTACATTTCACTTCTGTCTATCAGGAGGGGGAAGTAATTGTTAAATTACGTGCTGCGGCGCGGCTCTTTAAATGTAATGACATGATTTAAAGGGTGAAATTTATTCAGTTTGCTTTTTTCTTTCTTGCTTTCTTCTTAGAATTTCGAATAAGAATTTATGGATTTATGTGGGGGTTAGGGCTTTCAGTAGCAGATGCTCCCAGTTGTTCGTTTCATTCGGTCGAGTTTTATTTCTGGCGACAGTCATGCCGAAAATAAAGTATATATCTAATACTGAGATTTGCGAATTAAGGAATGAATCTGACAGTAATGTTAGTGAAAATAATCCAAATCTGTACATGGTCCTTAAATGGGAAAAAAAGGACGAAGATGTGACCTTTGCTCAAAATCTTGCGTGAAGCGTCAAAAGTTGGCAAAATATGTGCGTAAGACATGTGACGTTGGACTATGCGTTGAAGAATTTTTTCTCATAAAAATACCAAACAGCAAAATAAGATCCTTTTTTTATATCTTAATATTCCATGTAATGGTGCATCATTACACCATGAAATTTATGTAATAAATGTAAGTATAGTTTGTGTTTTTTTATATCATATGATTTTTTATGTAATTTTATGTATAAAATATACAATTTTTGATTACATCTTTTTTTTCTTTCTATAAATTAAGTTTAATGCATTTTAAATAATATAAGTAAAAACCAAAATTTTCTAATGAATAGCCGATTTTAGAGGAATTTTTTTCACAGATTAGGCTTAATATCTAAAATCATCTGGACAAAGGGTGACACTCCGCGGTAAGAAGCCGCTTGCCCAGAGAAGCACTTCTTTTTTCTCCCTCCGGTAGCGAAAGGGTTAAAGAAAGAAAGACACCGCCCTCTGTTATAAAAATTTCTTCTCCGTGGGGATGTTGCAGACCACCCGCGTCTTTAAAGGGAGAAGGAATAGAAGCCTCTTGCTTTTTCGAAGGTGTTGTTAAAGAAAAGAAAATCTTTTCGTGACCGCTAGCTGTGCTTAAGTAAATCGCTTTAGGAATATATTTACTCAAAAAAGTAAAATGCTTGGAGGGTTTAACTTAAGTATTTTACATTGTACAAATATAAAGAAAGACTTAAAGGAAAAAAAAGGACGAATTATATTAAATGTTGTCAACAATATCAAGTGGATATTGGGGGGTGCTAAAATTCCACTGTGTCAATACACGACCCATCACTGATTTCTACCTGACACAAAATTTTTCAAAAATGACATTGGGCACAGCACTTGAAAGATCTTTGCACTTAAATTCTGATTGTTTAGTGTTTGAAACAATCAGATTTCTCTTTCTCACTCCCGTGGAACGTGGGAAACAGATAACAGTTCAGAGAGTTTTCGTTCCTGACAGTAATCTGAAGTCCCTCCCCTTCTCTCCCTGCAAAGCACTGGCCAATAGAAGTTGTTCCGCTCTGGTAACATGCCCCCGGAGAATCCAGCCGTAATTTAGACTCTAATTTGCATTTCTGAAGTCTATCCAAATTTTTCAGTGGTCCTCATTTTACTGAAATCTCAGACGTTTCCGGCCTTGATTCTTTAATTTTAATAGCTTCTTAATAAATTATGAAAAAAAATCTTTAATTACATAAATTTTAAATATATTTTTATAATGAGAGGATAAATTTAACTTTTAAATAGAAACCTCGTAATGTATGGCCGTTGCCCATTGCTATACAGCTTTAAAAAAAAAACTTAGAAACTGAGTTAAAAATATGCGATTTTCTTACAATTCCGTTTTCATTATGGTACTTACAGCTCTCTTTTGCAGCAGACGACGTTTTTCAACCCATAACTGGGACACGAGAAAAAGAGAGACACAACAGGGGACATGAGGTCCCATGGATCGCACTTCAATATAACTTTTAAAAAATAGTTAAAATAAAATATCATTATTTTATTTCACTTAAATATTTTTGAATTTTTAACTTCCAGAAAAAAGATATATTTTTACATCTTAAAGTGAAATAAAACTTTTCAGAGAAAATTTTGCCAGAGCCTTAGATTTTTGATAAAAATCAAAGGCTGCTGTAATTTTCTTAGAATTAACTATTAAAATAAATATATCGTGTATTGATTATTGTGTATTATTTATTTAATATGTAAAATATTTCAATGGCAGAACATTCAATATAACATAATACAGAAAAAAATTGAGAGTATTTGAACTATCAGTGTTTCATACAAGCAAACTATTTTAGTCCTTTAGCACATTCATTGTATAACTTTTGACTGCATTCCAACTAAATAGAGTTTTGATAAGATAAACATAAATATGCTATCTTCCTGTTCTTGCTTGGAGGGCGCAAACAATATGTTTTCTTTGATTTTAATTTTGTTTCATTTGTGTACTGCTCTACACTCAAAGACTCCTCTTATCTTTCTAAAATTCTTTTTCTTCGCCTGATGCAATTCTCAATTTATTCTTGAATTTTTAACTCTTGATAGTTGTAGTGGTAGACTAAATTTGTTCATATGATACGTAAAAGTACATCAATAAAAACTAGTTCCCCTACCTTTTTTTGATTGGAATCTTCAATTTTTCCGTAAGTCCAGGAAGTCTCCCTAAGTTGTGAGCTAGAGTTCTAACATATAGATAAATTTCAAAGGATGACCATGTGAATCGAATTTTTTCTCATGGCAGTAGTTCACGGAGTTATTTTCTCCTTCTGGCTTAAAGAAATCATTGTCATCTGAAGAAATTTCCGAATTTGTGGAGTGGAAATTTTCACATTGGGAAAATTTGCTCTACTGTTAGATGATAGAACAGATATCGCCAACTTCACTCAATTCAAGATATTTTTTTATTATGAACTACTTTCTTGCAAGCCACGAAAAGAGAGATGTGAAGCAGAGGATATTTTTTTTTTGTCAGTAAATGATTTTCTGCCACAATTAACAAATCATGGAAAAATTGTTTATGTATAACCAGTGATGAGGTAGTTGAAAAATACTTTTTACTCTATTTTTTATCATCTTCCAGTTATTCTATATTTATTTTCCTCTGCTATTAAGGTGCAAAAAAGGAAATCTTTCGTTCGAGATTTGAGTGATGAAATTTTTTGTAAAAAAATAAGAAAGTTGATACTCTATTATTTTTTCGGAGATAATTTTTTGTCGAGCCAATTAAAAAACAAAGTTTGGGTCCGTTGAAGAACATTCAATGTGGTTCTGACAGCTTTGGTTTGAATTATATTGAAAGGCTTTAATTGATTATCCTACCCTTTTTACGATGTAATATGTCTAATAAAAGGTACTGCAAATGCTATTGTTGGCTAATTTAATTTAATAAAATATTTTCAGAGCTCTCGGACTATAATGTTTACATGCAATGCTTTTAAGGGTAATAATCCTTTTTAAAGCTATATTTTTCATTTGACTCATGATTGTTGCATTTTGATTTGGTTTGGAAAAACATACTCCCGAATATTCGATAGAGGATTGATTGACGTGGGAGAGGAAACTTAGCCAACATTAAATAGGAAATGATTGTTTGACTCAAAAGTTCCGCTATTAAATTTTTGTATGGGCTTAAGTTTAATTTCTAATATCGGCACCACTAATTAATTCTGCCTTGATAATAACCCCTCCTTCAAATCTAAGGAAATCTATAAGGGAGAAATTCATGTATCCACACATTCATATACAAAGTGCTGCTCTCTTTTCCTGTAATACAAATTTGTACACAAATGTAAAGAATGCCATTTATATAAACCGAATCATTTGCACTTTTTACATTTAAGCTATTCCTCACAAAATATTTCTTTCCCAACTTTGCATCTACTATTGCTTTATGAATTAGGTGAGTTGCTATTCTGCTGTTAAAAGGAACAAATCCATAATGATTTGGATAAAGGCTTCGATCTATGGTCAGAAAGTGAGCAAATTAATTGTTTAATATTAGTTCAAACAAATCTATTATGATGAAGATGAAGATTTTGCTCTATTGTCAAAAAGTGAACAATTCGACTGTTTAATATCAATAGAAAAATCCGAAGTTGAAGTTAAAAGTCTATAAGAGAAGAGTTTAGTCTCATCTTTACATGGTTTTGAGATTGGAAGAATAATGGCATGTTTCCACGACAGTGAGACTATTGAATTATCAAATAATAGTTGAAAGAATTTCAGAACAACCGTGTGTTCTCCGTGATTTTAGGAATATAGATGGGATCTGGTCTGCATTTAAAGTCGCATTTCTGGGTGTGTCTTATAACCATGTTTATTTAAAGATTTGAAATGGTGTATTGATTAAGTCATTGTCACTAGCGAGAAATTCCAAAGGAAGAGGCTTATTAGTGGATGCAACAAAATATACGGAAAGGTTTACATGATCTGAGTATCAGTAACAAATCTGTAACGAACTTGAAGAATATTCACAGTTAATTCAAGTTTCTTCGGAGTTGAAAATATTTTTAGATTATTATCGAAGATTCTCGGATTAGAAACGATGCTACACATTGTGTCCTAATACATCTTAACTTATTTTTATGAGCGATCTGATCCGACTGGAATAATTCTTGTATTAAATTCATGGTTGGGGAGAGATGATACGAATAGTCTTTTTCTAGAAAACTTTTTTGAATATGTAAAAGTTATGATATACATAGTTCCACCAAGGTAGAAAGGATCTAGCAGAGATTCTATTTTCTTCAGTGTTATTTAAGATTATGCTAGCAACAGAATCAGAGAGGTTGATATTTCTTGGCTCTATATTACTCAATGTAAATTACACTTTCTTCATTACTGATGGCCAATCTATTCTTGTTACAATTTGATTTGGGGAGTTTTGAAAATTAAACTGTCTCATGATAGGACAGTGATTACTATTACATAAAAGAGTATTCTAATAACAGGTATTGATGTATCCGAAGAAGTTTGAGAAGAAAAAGTAATAATTTCAAGTAAATCGAGGAGAAGTTTATAATTTCAAGCAAAATGATGAGTGAAACAGTACCTACATTACTTCTATGCATTGGCGCAATGGTTATTAAGAAGAATAAAATTACAGTTAACCTTGCCACAGAGTCATCTCTATATAATGAAATATGACTGAAGTCCCACATCGGGTGATGTAGGTATAATCTCCGAAAATAAAAACCAAGTCTGTCAAATATTCTAAAAAGGATTTAAATGATAAGGTATTGAGTTATCGAGATGCATACAGATTCATCATATAAAAGGAATTATTATTAATAATGATTTGAATAACTAAGGGACTGTGCCAACAATAAGAATTTGTCGGGCAGATAAGTTAAGCGATACGGCTATTAACTTTTCTCCTCCTCGTCTGTCACATTTATCCTTCGCAAAATGATCTTTAATTGAAATTATAAACTAGCGTTTAGTTTCAAAAAAATTTCCTGTAAGATCCACATATTTGTATACGGAAACGGATGAATGTTGGATCAAATTGTTTTATTTTTAATGTTTCTGCAATTCCATTACAGAAAATACATAAATGTGAATAAAAAAAGGAAAAGAAAAATTCAAGATCCCTCCCTCAGAAGAAACGATAAAAATAATTTCCTTTCATAATTGTTGATAATACTTATCCATATTTTTAAAAATGAAATGTAATGATATAAAAATTATAATAAGGCCAAATGTTTTTTTTTAACTATTCAGTATTTATATTATTAAATGCATCATCAATGATATGAGATGCTCCTGGAAGAGGAGGAAAAAAAGTTCTGAAACAATGAACCTACTTTTTTCCGTTTAGGTCATGTTGTTTGTTTTTCTCCATCTCAAAAATATTGTGCATTGGTAAAAAATTGTTTGAATCATTTTTTTTAGCTGTTTCCATTATGACAACTGTTTACTTTTCTGAGGATAAATAAAAACTTATTACCATATGGTCCAGCCTTTTTCTAAATCTTGGATGTTTGACTTTGGTACGTTTGCCTTCAGTATCGAAGAGGAATTTTTAGAATTTTTGTCTCACCTCACTCAAAGTTAAATGATTTGTGCAGTTATATTCGAGTATCATGTCTTCTCTAAAGAATACATGACAGAGGGGAAATTGTATATAACAGGATGGTCTCCTTTATAATTTGTACATTTCTGAGCATCTGTACATTATCCAGTGTAGACAACTCCTCAATTAATATAACTAATAGGATTTGGGCAGAATCGAAAGAGATGAATGAAACTAAAACATTTATTGTATTGACGGGATTTGTCTATGAAATTCTGAACATGATAATTGGTAAACCAAAGCTTAACGCATTCTGGCATATTAGTACATAGAATGGTAATCAATTACGCAATTTCTAACAGAGAGAGAGAGAGAGAGAGGTCACGGTAACTTTAAAAAATACCTGAATAGATTCAATTTAAGTTCGAGTACAATTTGCAACTGCAGCGCCGGAGGTGATGAGTACATTGAGCACATTCTATTTCTATGTTCAAAATTTGTCTCACAGAGAAATATTCTTAAATTAGCTTTGAAAAAATTAAACATTAACTGGCCTCCAAATTTTAGTAATTTAATTTCTAGTAAAAGTTTTTTTTGTTCTTTTTATCAAATATATTGAAGATATTTATAATCCTTCTTAATTTTTGTTTGTACATTGTTTAATCACATGTTTTTGTTGTTTTTGCCTACTGTAATATAGTGTTTTATACTTACTTCTGTAAGCCCTGTGTGATACTTAGTGGTACACAGGGACGTTGTTTGTTATTCAATAAAAAAAAAAAAAATGGTAATCAAGACTAGGGAAACATCTTGCCAACTGCCAGATTTTACAAAACGTCGCATTTCAACTACCTCAATATCAATGGTGTTTTATAATACGGTTGCCAAATCTGCCAATGGTACAACAACAAATATTTCGAAAAAAAGGAATCTGGATGTGATACCTTCCCATATAATGCAGTTATTTATCGAAATAATCAATATTTGATTTACAGCTAGAATGTGTGCTGTATATACGGTATCCGAGGTACTAAATTTGATTTAGTAGCAGATTTTGATGTAGTAGTGTGGTAGATAGAGCAACATTCATGCAAAGGGGGATGTGAGCTCCATTTTAATTTCCGCTAAGAACTGCTGAGTTGAATGTCGGAGGTTTTTTCATAATAAATTGAAGAAACCTCCGATATTCAACACAGCAGTTCTTATCGGAGGTTTCTTTCTCACTAAATTACAAGAATTGGATATCTTCTAGTAATTTAGTGAGAAAGTTTGTGATTGAGATACTAGATTTTATGTACTTCTTGTCATTTGACGATGGCTAATTTTTTTTAAAGAAGAACTATTTTTTTAAAATTTATCATGCATAATTGGCAAATGTAAAAATAACCGAACCAAAACAATTAAATCTCTCTTCCATTCCTTTTCTTCTATTGTAAGAAAAAACTTGACTTCAAGTTGTATTACGAGCTTCATTGTCGACAAAGTCTGAATCGGTTCTGCTTTCATCGTTGACCAATGCAGATAACAACACGCAATGATGGTCTTTAAGTGGAACTGATAGCGTAAAATGTCTTTTGTTATAGTTTGGAAACTTAGCGAATAAAATACCAGCTCAAATGTCGTCCTCAGTAAATGACTGTGATTCGAGGACATCGCCAGTAACATATTATGTTCTTTGAATGTAACCTTACTACAAGAACAGATAATATTATTTTGAATTAGTTGATTCATTTAATGTGTTTATTAATCATAATGGTAAGACTGATTTCCCATCAAACAAGAAAGAAAACTACTTAAAATACCGTATACCCGTATTTGTGTGCAGATATTATATTTAGAAATATTAATGATTGTTTCATTTAGGACTAGTATCGCATAAAGACAATCGTTTCTCGATTCCTATAATATGTGAAATTCTAACTAGTGTGTGTCTGGAAGATTTACAAGAGACAAATGACATAGAAATAGTCAAAATTCGCCGTTTCAGAAGATTTGGAAGAAGCCCAGAAATTTGGCTAGTGCTGATGACTATCTTAAGAATGACACTACCAGAAAGCATTAAATTTTGGTTCATAAACCTCAAAGTATAGCTTTTCGATAAACACAAACAATTCTCCAAATATTTTAGTTTTTGTATCAATCTCGATTTTGTCAACAATCCGAAAATTACAAAAATTGGGCACATCCCATTTAGGAGAGCTTACGGCTAATAAAAGCTACATTAGTTCTGAAAGTAATCATTTGGTTAACTGCCCATAATGTCTATACATGTATATCAAGGAGAAACAACATTGGAATTAAAAAGCAGAAAACACTTAACTGTATCAGAAGTGAGTTGAAGTTTCGTGATACTAACACTGAAAACTATTTTACGGTAATACAAACTATTTTACAAGGAAGTTTGCAGCAACTGCTGTTTAATGTCCATAATAATAATGTTTGTTTAATAATTTGCTGTTTTATACGAAGGAATTTTTAAATCAAAATTTTGAAAAAATGCTAACCTCCTTTCAAAACATGGAGTCAGTCTTCACCTATTTGTGTAGCATCAGGAACTTTGAGGCGTCCCCAACCAGAAAAAAACATGATCTATTGATAATAAAAATGCTAATAACCTTATTCAAGGATGTCCTTTAATAAAGACGCGTGCAATAGCTCAGAAAAACAATGAAAACAGAAGAAAAGACATTGTTTGTACATATGTCTATAGTTTTATTATTATTTTTTTTTAATTTTCTTTGAAGATAAAGAGATTCGCATTCTTTTATGTTTTTTATCAAGAGATGGATAGAAATTACTAGATGTAAAAGTTTTTTTCCTCTGTATTTTATTTCATTTATGAACTTTTTGAAGCGGAAATGAAGAAGTCTGAAAAATAAATTTCGATTGGTTAAGTATCACTCGCTTTTCAAAAGCAAAGTTTTGATTCTTTCATGAAACTTATAAAACTTTCTTGACAGGTGAAGATAGCTTTAATTTTTCCAACGAGACAATATTTTGAATCGATAAAACAGACTAACCAGGAGGACTACTAATAGTAGTATCGACAAATATCTCTGTCCGACAAATTCCTACATATATAACACAAACTCAAGAATAAATACTTGAAGTCAAAACATACATCAGTAACATTTCCTTCTTCATGATTAATATTACTCCTGAAGGACAATAAACATCTCATCCATACAATAATTTTTTTGGGGGGAATCACTAACAGATGTGGCCTTCAATTTTGGAGATTTCAACCTCTGTTATCCGATGTGGGGATCGGTAATAATAATGATTAAATATAATAATGATTTTGTAGATTGGCTCTCTGATATATTCAAGTTTTATTATCCTCAATAACATTGCTCCCACGTATAGAAGTACACTAATTAAAGCTCCTATTATAGATCTTACAATATGTTCATCAAATTTTTCAGGACACACTAATACCTAAATTTTGGACTGCTCATTTGATAGCAATCTTTGTTCCATAGTTACAGAAGAAAATCTCTCGCAAAAGAGAGTAAATTGGGAAGAAGTAATGAAGCTTGCATATTCTACACTTACTAACCCAGAAGACAACAAAACAAATCCCGCTGATATTGTTTTTACAGTAATTTAGAATAATGCCTGAGAAATTCGACTATAAAACAGATCAATTCCATCACAGTATGATGCATATGTCCCTGTAATAATTTCTCCAGACTCAAAAAAGCTTTTCCGAAAAAAAGTCATTCATGATATTTCCCCTCAACTATGAAATAAAAAAAAGTAATTTTCAAGAAAACTTTGATTTCACATAGAAAAGGCTGATAGAATGCACTAGGACACAGTACTTCTAATCCAATAACTTTTTCAACATTCTTAAGAAATTCTTTACTCATAAAAATACAGAAACAATGAACATATTCCTCAAATACATAATAGATATATCCCCAAACTTTAAAATCAAGCCTATATTTTTGACGAATCTTTTGCATCCAATAATACTTTTGAGGAGCCTCTACGTTTGGGTTTTCTTAACAAAGAAGACACTTAACTTATTAAAATATATCTCAGAATTAAATAGACATCTCTCACACAACTTTAAGTCAATCTCTGAATTTAATACAACCATTCAATAATCCGAGAACACAACTCCAGCTGAGGATTAGGAAACCATTCTTTTCTTTAAAAATTTAAATAATAGTCTAAATTCCTTTGTTTTAAACTATTTTCGATACTCTTATTTGAAAATTTAATAGTACTTCAGTCTTGGAAGCATACAATAATTATTCCGATTCCGAAACTTTGCAAAGATAAAACTAAAATATCTTCATATAGACCAATAGCTCTAACTTAGGGTTCTTTCAAAAACATTCGAAAGAATTTTAACTGGGTACATTTTTTACTTTCTGTCTATAGAACAAAAACTCAATTCTCATCATTATAAAATTGTACCATTTAAAGGCGACAGTAGTTCAATATATTTCATACATAAAGAACATATCTCACAGCATATGTCATAAATATCGTAGAAGCCAAATTGGAAAAATATTTTTTTAGGGAATAAGCTTGGATGTAAAGGGTGCATACGATTCAGTTTATGTAGATGGCCTTTTATATAAGTGTCTTCAAATTGGAATTACAAGAAAAATGTCATTATGGATTCATACATTTCTCACATCAAGATCATTACAGATTTGATGGAGCGGTTGTCTCTCATCATTCTCCAAACAAGGGTGTACTTCAAAGAAATATGCTCTCCCTCATATTATATACAATATATATGCATGACCTGTTCGAAGCGTTGGAAACAGGAATAGAATATACTCATTATATGCCCATGACATCTTTAATTACTTCTCTCGTCATGCTCTAGATATTATCCGTAGGAAATTGCTAAGTAATTTGGAGGAAAAAAATATCATAATGATTCGATTATTAGAAAGTTACCTTCAGCCCTGATAAAACTACAACAGCTTGACTTTTAAATAAAAGAATTCAAATTATTCCTAACATTATATTAATCGAATTCCTACTTCCATAGCAATCCTCAATTAAATATTTATGAGTATAACTTTCCAAAAAGAATAAAAGTAAATCTATAATGAAGCAGATGAAAAATTAAGCTTTAAAAAAAATTAATGGCTTTAAAAGTATGGTATATAAGCATTATGGTACGAGAATGATTAATCAAATTAATTAACAACAGCTTTTGTAGTACCTTTTATTACAACTATCATATCATAAATAGTCAGACAATCAGTTCAAATCTATAATTATTATGTTAAACAAGGCTCTTAGAATTTCGTTTGACCTTTTAAATGGACACCAAACATAGTGCTTCTAAACCTGTATAAATAGGAAATCCTTTCAGATAGAATAAGATGTTAGCAAAAAAAAAAAAAAAAAAAAAACACTTTTTACACCCCAAATATCAAACGGTAAATTTTCTCTTATGCACCTCAATAGTTCTAGAATAAGAAATCTAAAAATTCTGTAAAGGAACACAAAAGTCATTATGAATAGATTCCACGCTTGGAACGTTAATGAAGAACAAATTATGTCAATGCCTATATATATTTTGAAAAACTTCTGTATACGATTTATACCGATGAATTTGTATTTCAAGATAGAAAACTTTGCCAATTTCTATTATAAGTGGACTGTTTGAAGAAATGGTACATCATAATTTCCTAGAAATTGTAATAAAAGCTACGGATGCTCCAAAAAAAATAAAAAATTAACATCTATGGCAGGTATCACGAAAAGTTAGCTCTTTTGCATATAGAGTAAATCCTGTAAACTCTATTTGTACAGCAGGAGCTCTAATCATATACCAAACCTTAGATGATTTCATAGAATTAAACAAAAATCTGTTGATTCTATCCGATAATTATTCAGTACTATTTGCGCTTGAAAATTGTGATGCTCTATCACCAAAGGTCATTCACAGATTAGCTAGTAACATAATTAGACAATTGCATTTTCATAATCAGACCATACTACTTTGGACTCCAAGACATCGAAAATTAGTTGGTATAAACAGACGGACAGTTTCACTAAATCAGTTATGGAGTCTAATGTAAACAGCGACTGGATTGCCCCAAAAGATATCAACAATAGTATTTAAAAAGTAGCAGAATGAAAAGAATCAATTAAGGTTATAATTCAAGAAAATATTTTGAAATTTTAAGGAAGTTTCCGACTATAGACATATTATCTCATTGAACAAAAAACAGAAGAGAGGAAATATTTTGCACTTGAATCATCAGCAAAATGATCATAACCCACAGCACAATATTTCAAATAGTTTTTGGAAAATGCATTTCTAATAAAGAACATTCTTGCAATCTTGCAGAATTTAAATATTCTAATATTTATTGAATTAAAAGAATATTTTAGAAGGGATATAATACACGGGTGTTCAAAATTAAGAGAATTTGCATATTTTGTCGAATTTCATGAAAATGAAAAAATATTGCGCGTACATTTTGTTGAATTTCTTTGTGTTTTTTTGCAGAAATCGCTTAAATTAAAATTCTAACAGCAAAAATGATTAACCACCAACATTTAGATTATGGAATGAGGTGGAGAATTGTGGGTTAGTTAGAAGCAGGCCAGTCTCAAATCCAGATTTGCAGATAATTCGATTTAACGCCCAGGGTCGTGTCTTACTTATGGAAATTGTTTCAGAATTCCAGATCTGTCGAGAGAAAGCTTGGGCAAGGTTGTCTAAGAGTCACGACGGACAGAGAAGATCGCCATTTATCCATTATAACGAGACGTAACAGGGATGCTACGGCTTCTCAGGTATCTCATGAATTGTATGCGGCCAAAACACCGCGAGTTTCAAAGGTGACTGTTTCCAGAAGACTTCTTGAGAAAGGGCTGTTTGCAAGATGGCTTATTATTTGCATCCCCCTCTGTTCAGTGAACAGGAGAGTCAGCTTAAAATGGAGCAGAGGTCATAGAGACTGGAGCATAGATCAATGGGCGACCGCTCTCTTCTCTCAGACAACTCGTCAACAATTTTGAGAGTTAAGTATTACGATCATTTGTTTTCAATAAAGACATATTGAAAACAAGGGACTAAAATAGATAAGTAATCGTAACTCAAAATAATAAAAGATCGTAGTAAATATCAATATTTTTTCTTGAACATTCTTGATTCAGAATAATTGTGCACATTAATAAGCGTAATATAAATAAACTTATTTTTCTTGTTCTCTGAGAGGGGAATATTTACTGCTTAAATATACTAAACTAGACAGTTGAAAATTAATGGCGAAGCTAGTATTGTTTATTTACAGCAGGTGATTATATTAACGTGGACAGTCATATGTTTTACATTTTACATTAGTACATTTAACGCAATCACAAGTGGTTCAAATGACACTACACTATATTTTTTTTGTAATTTAATTTTATTTCAAGTAGATATTTATTTTTAATATTGATTGATAGTCTACTGAAATAATTATGCGTATGCCTCCAGTATTAAACATTGTAGAATTTATAGAGATTACATCTCTTTGTGGGACCTTAATTCAACCATTCTATTGGTTCTACTTGCTACCTTCGAACGGGGAGCCTGCTTTAACTATTAGCAAACAAGCGCTTTCCCTAATAAGGAACCTTTCTTTTTAATGGGGTTTTTTCAACCCACATTGTAACTTTGTCTGAGTCAATTGTAACTTCGTCTGGTTCAAAACTTTAAAAGCTTTTTCCTCACATTTTAAAGCTCTCAGTTGAGCTGAAATTTTTTTATACACGATTGTTTTGGATGACAATATGATAATTTAATGATAATTAATAAAAATTAATTGAATAAAACTAATTAGTTAAGAATTAAATCTTACGCCTAATTTCTCCCCACGTCGCTAAATTCGTCATTTAGTAATTTATCGTTAACTTTAAATTTAATTACATGTTGCTGATATAATATTCAATTTAACAATTTATCATTTGCTTTAATTTTAATTACGTTTAGCTTAATTGATTAACATAATGCTTAATTAAGCTACAAATTTTACACGTATTTATTTTAGGTGATAAATTTAATAAACGTCAACTCTAATAAAATAAATTAATAACACTAATTATTGAATAAATTCACTTTGACTCAACGTTCCCTTTTGCTTTTAAAATTTAAGGTTTAAAAAATTATATTACGTAAAGTGTAAAATTTGAAAGAAAACCCATGTTCAAAAAATTCGTTTTTTACCGGCGTTATTAAAATTATTCTCGTTTAATTGCTCTACAGTTATGCATAGTCGGAGTGCAGATATTTCTCCATGGGAAGAAAAAAAAAAAAAAACTCGAGATAAAACGCTTACCATGTAGACAGATAATTAGTAAAACTTTCTCCAAAACGAAAAGGGAATTGCGACAGGAAAAGTATACAATATGTTTTTCTGACAGAATTCTCAAGAATATTTGCTTAAAAATATAGCAAAAGAAACATTATCAGGGAGCAACGTCTTGTGGAAAACATTCAGAAATAATATAGATAATATGTTTCAAAGCATAAAATTACCAAAGAAACCATAACTGTATGATATTGAATAGAAAACCTAATAAATTATATCATTATCCCTAAACAAAAGGATGAGTGAAACGGTGTATAGAAATCATACTGAGGCGCTTTAAGGCTTTAACTGCAGCTAAAGGAAATGTGACTAAATATTAACGTTGTACAGGTATTAATTTTATAATGTTAATTTACATTATTTTTATTACTTTTATTGTATATCCAAAGTTGAATGTACTTTAGACATAATTAAAGAGAAATATGCAGAACAGTGATCAGAGTTTCTTACAAATTTTGCTAATATATTAACTCATATATTCTTAAAAATATGCGCACGAATTTGTCAACCCACTGAAATTATCGGTTGCTCTATGTCGGTTAATTACGGCTTTTAATATTTCTCCCTTCAATATCCTCGAAAGACCTTAAACAACGTGCTTGCCCAGCTTGTCATGTGATATGCTACGAAATGCGCGGCATGAATTTTTTTTTTTTTTTTTTTAAAGTCGGTATTTACATTATAATTGACGGAAAGAGTACTGAACTCCGAAAATAAAGGTCCTTGGTGATAATTTGTTATTCTTTTTTTTCTTTCGTCGTGTAACAGAGCTGGAAATCGCTACCAAACAAAATCGCGTTTTACACGCCCGCGTCTTAGCATAATAGAGCACCAAGTGTCGTTTCGTATTGAATCGAGGATGCTATGTAACTGTGTAATTGTCTTTCCCCTCTTTTTTTCTCGTTTTAGAGATAGAATTGCTAACTCCGCTGAAAGTCGCCAAGAGGCGCTGTAACTGATTTCACTCTGTATCCCGTTATAAATTTACTGTAAAAATATAAACGTCTATATGTAGATACAAAAATGAATAATAACATATCGAAATTTTCGTTTATGAGAATTTCTTTGTCGTTAAACTTCTAATTCACAATTTTCATGCGACTATCTCTAATTGTTCTAGAAATATTCGTAATTGAAAGGCTAGACTGTCGGAGGAAGAGGACTACTGTACAAACTTAATATGATCCCTTACATTACTATTAACGAAATGCCACAAAAATTATGAACAATCATCTTTATTTTGGCACTAACAGACATTAATTTTAAGAAAATGCCTTTCTTTATATAGTAAACAAAATAATAATTAAAAATATAGAAAATAAATTAATTTGAGTAAATAAATACTGACGAGTGATGACACAACGTTGATTTGTGTTAATAGTTATTTAAAGTAATGTGGATATACTCTTAAAGATTTCTTCTTCTTACATCTCTATAATTAATATTGAATCTGAATAATCTTGGAACAAGCAAAGGTATTAAGACCATTCTCATTTAATATGAAAAATTGAATTCAAAACAGGAAAATTTGTGTTTCAAAGTAATGTGTTGATTAATAATTACTGTCTACAATTTATCTATAAATCAGAGCAATGATACTATAATTTATCAGTTATGATGAGGACTGCGAAAGGAAACGAAGTTTTAGACTGTATGAGTTGTATGACAAAGAAATCACAAAGTTAACATTTTTCCCGGAGATATAAAAGTTTAAGGACGAAATTTACAAAATTTTGAAGAATGATAATAATTCTGTAGTACAAGTAATATGGGTTTTATAACACGTTATTTAACAAATTTGTCTCACGCTTAGTTTAATTTCAAGAAAGTTTGGCAGTGCTTAAGCATTTATCAATCATACACAAAATAAATTTCGAGAAGGTTTAATTTTAAACATACCGTAACAGATACATTAAACTTGTTTAATGATATAAACCTTGAATAATAATATTTCATTATTCGAAAATAAGTAAAATAAATTAATATTTTAATTAATAATTAGTATATGAGATATAATCTCAATGTATCAAGTGCGTGCAATGTATGAATTTCATTGATACGAAATGTTTAATTACGAACTTGTTTAACTATTTGAATGACAAACTCACATGGCATTGATATACTTTGTAGATTACATTATATAGAATTCAATCTACACATATGTATGTAAAGTTTATGCACTAAAATTTATCTACTTTACATCGTTTTATTTCTGTTTGTCCAAATCAGCTAAATATTAGTTTAGATCAAAGTTATCTTTAATTATTTCCTTTTAAAAGTATTTTTAGTAATTCAGAACCTTTTGTATTTAAATAACTCAATTATATCAAACAAAATAGAGTACTAAATATATAAATACGTTGACGTATTTATGTAAATCATAACAATTCATTTTCATTCCTTAAATTATTCTTCATAAAATTTACAGTTTATGTTTTATTTAATAAACCCTAGTATAAATAACCCCATATAATATAAGTATGATTATTTACATATGTAATAATTTCAAACTTTTTATTTTTATTTGTATGTCATAACATTATTTAAAGCTTTTCAGCCAAACTGATGCATCCCTCCGACATTCAAGCCAAGAAACCCTCGATCTGCCAAGAAGACGAAGGCGTCTTTTCGAATGCCGAATTTTACAGACCCGAAACCCACTGTATTGGTATCATGACAATAATCCTGTGAAAGAATCGTCCAGGTGCAAGGTAATTACTAATATTTTAATGAAAATTTCCAGAGAAAAGTAAAAGAAAAGTTTTGAAAGAAGTGCATTTTGCAGAACAGATAGTTTATTTTGTGTTTTGAAGAGAACAAATTTAAATCAGATATATAATTGAAAAGAATTCAAAATGCGATCGAAATTTTCGTTTAATATGACCAAACTAGATAATAAATGAAGTACTAAAAGTGTGTCCATAAAAGCAAAATATTTATGATTTTCTAGGGGGAGGTTAAGTTATCAACTTGTTTATTTATTAATTCTACATTTGAATTCCATTGTTGACTAAAACTAAATAACCACAAAAGAATTAGATAAACTCTATATTCCCTGATAATCATTTTGATGAATGAGGAACCATACCTTATTCTTGTTAGAAATTATGAGATTCGTCGTTAATATCCCTTTATGTTATTGCTTGAGTTAATGCTGATAAAAATCTCTGAAAATCATAAATTGTTTTGCGCTATAATATGAAATTAGAAAGTCATGATCAAAATATAGTGTGCTGCATTCCTAAATAGATCAGCTGTAAATTAAAAATGAATAAAATACAAAATATTTAGGTGATAAGAAAATTGTTTGTGAATTTTATTTTTCGTGTCCTCAAATTAAGAAATATGACACATAAAATGAATTCAAAATTCAAATATGCTTATAATTTTATTTCTTATAGGAAAATTCCAATATAATCTCATTATATTATCTTCTATTAATACGCAAACTAGAAATTATTCAGCCATCTTAAACTTAGTGCAGAAAGTTTTTATAAGCCAGAATTTGATACATATATATCAAAAAGTTGCATCAAAACTAATGTATAATTACTGTGTATGAAAATTAATACAAATTATTAACTTAATCTTTCTTCATTTTATGTTTTCAAACGTTTATTATGAAAAGTTAATAAAATTTAAAAGTACATATACTATTTAGGAAATGGAAGTACGAAATGCCACACATGCATACGAGTTCATGACTGCAAGTAAAATTGCTTCAACATTATGCAGAGATTGGGTTAAAATTTTCCATGTTTATTAAATATTTGAGGAATAATAGAGGTTTAATAGAGATTATAGAAGATAACTGAACAAATTCTCCTTACATCTCAAGTTTCACTGAAGTTCTGCCTCCTACCTGCGATAGCTATTGCCTAAACGTTTAGGTAGAGAAAATTGTCTATGTACA